>JAOWBL010000022.1:5204223-5230007 GCA_028564865.1 Zenarchopterus dispar | reverse complement strand
CATGCTAAACAGAAACTATGACAAAGCTCTGAAGATGTGTGTGAAACCTAAGCACACCCCTATAGCTTCTATAAGCAGCTCAGAGGCTACCAGGTGCTACTCGTCAAATGTACTTGATTAATTCATCATCAGCAAGTGTAGAGACCTCTATAAAAACAGATGCTTTGTCAGCTTACTGCTTTGGAGCCTTCAGTTGTATTAACAATATGCTTAGGAGGAAAGACATGAGCAATGATATTACAGAAGCAACTTTTGCTGCATCTGGAAAAGATTGTAAGATATTTTTAAAACAAGTTGTTCAATGTTCAGAGAGATGTTGAGAGAGATGATTAGAATGAGGTACACACTCAGAACAGTTGCCAGTCTGCCCAAGAGTGGACATCCCAGCTGAACATTTGATAATGTTTTTATTGACCTTTCACATTGTCAAATATTCCAACAAAAAAAAAAAAAAAGTGAGAAACTTGCGAGCTACATTTTAAACTTTGATATTAACAAGGTTTAATGCCTTACTGAACTATCCTATCCTGGATAATGTCAGGGTGGGTGTCTACAAGTTGAAGCTGAGTAGAAGTTGGATGATGGAGTAGGACAATGACCCGGGACAAACAAAAGATAACCTAAAGTAAGCAAATTTTCATGAAATTGCTTCAGGTCTCTTCTTTTACACTTAACTGCTCCCCTTTTTGTTGACAGGTGTCTGGAGATGGGTGAGATGTGTTCGTTCATTGCTTTTTTCTTGCCAAGTCAGTTTTCAGAGATACAATGAGATGACAGATGTCAGCTCAAGAAACATTTTTGTGCCCAGTAGCCTCTGGCAACCCGCCCCTAATCTTGCAAAAACAAAAATCCAGATACATGCTGGAGGTTAGAAACTTTATTAAGTGACAGCAGCTGTCAAATAGATATTAAAAGGTATCTTGTTTTGCTTAACAAATCTGTCACTGCATATTAAGAAATAAAAACAAAACTTTTTTTAGTTGAGCTGGAACAAAGAACTGCAGCACCATTAATAGCCTTTGGGAGTGATTGAGTTTGGAGATCCGAGATCAACTCTGAAGACATTGGAGGTCAACTCTGATGGTGGTTTATATTCACCACAACTGGACCAAAGGTTAAAAGACAAATAGTTTACTCATAACATCAGCATTTGACTGCATTTTAAAAAGTGAACTGAGAATTTGAATTACTTTTGACATGTGGGAAGCTGCATCCCATTTTCATGGTGATCTATAGGATATATAAATAAGACATGTCCTCCAAACATGTCTTTGATTGCTCTGCTGTGAGAATTTACGAGGGCATGATGCAGAAGAATCATGTCAAACTGAAATTCAAAAAGTAGAAGGTAAATCCGTATTTGTTGCTGGGATTTCTTCAAAGCCACACATGCAGGGTGACAAACATATCTGTCATGACTCAAAGGTGTAGACCCAAAAATTGAGACAAGATGTAAAAAGGTTAAACTGCTTATTGACCAAAAAGTTGGAAGTTGTCTGTGGCAAGCTGGGCAGAGCAAGACCAAGGGAGCAGAGCAGGTGGATCAAAAGCTGCAAAAAGCAAGACAAAAAGAACTTCAGAAGAACGTAGTCAGAATATAAATTCTCAAAAACGAGCAGCCAAAATTCATCATCTGGTAGACTGACAATCTGGTGCAGACCGGTAGGCACACTGGGTTTTTGTTCAGTGATGAGGGTAAGTGCAGCCAGGTGTGCCCCATCAGCAGCTCCCCCCAGGTAATCTCCGCCCACACATACAGACACACACAGAAACAAACAGGGGGAAGAGGTAGAAACAGAGCCCAATCACTGGCCACAACACATATCCATGTTAAACCAAAGCATACTGCACTTGATGTAAATTTAAACTCCGTTAAATTACCAAATACATGATTTTGTCTTTTCAGGATATATGTTTCATTCAGGTTTGGATACAATAATATTTTGTGGAAATAATCAAATTGGAAAGTTTAGAAAGGATTTGCATGTTCCTCCTCATACAATGAATAATAATTTTGAGCCATATAAGGAACCCTGCGATGGACTGGCGACCTGTCCAGGGCGTACCCCTGCCTCTCGCCTGAGATGGGCTGGGATAGGCTCCAGCAGACCCCCGTGACCCAGAAATGGAACAACGGGTTTAGAAAATGGATGGATGGATATAAGGAACCTGGAGGAATTTCAGTGTGTAAAGAGGAATGGGACCTGTTGGAGCTGGACTCCAGTGATATCCTGTTCCTCAGACAGCACTGAACCCAGAACCATCATTTATCAATCTCTGATATGACCACATGTACAAAAGATTAGGGTTGGAGAATGTTAAGTAGTAAAATACAAAGACACATTCAGTTAAAACTATATGTGCAAAAAATAAACGACAACCAAAAAAGCCTTTTGTCAGACTTAGACAGAGGTAGGCTTGATGACTCTGGGCTTGTAAGCATCTGACATGCACATTCCTGACCTGAGTCAAATACCACCACAAAAGGTGAGGTATGCAGATTGCACACCAATAACAAATATATTTCAATAAAAAGATCAATGTAAAATAAACAGAGAAAACATTAGGCAGTCAGCACAATCCGTAATAAAAGTGCACATGTATGAATGAGTGGACACTAGTAGCTTGCATGGTATTTGGTAAAATGATGTGCAAAGATGATCAGTAGAGGTGAGCTCCAGTCCACTGTGGGAAGAGTGGAGTTATATAGAGGCAGAAAAACTGGGCCCAGGTTTTACAATCATTCCTGGCATCTGCGTCCCACCTTAGACATGAATGAATTAAAGAAGAAACACCCTCCAGTTGTTTCTGTGGCTGTGGCACATGACTGGAATGAACATATCTGGTTCAAGAATCAGCAACAGGAGAGTGAGCAGGGAGCAGTGGAAGGGGGAGGTGGTGCTCACCGAAGAGTACACTGAAAATAAAAGATTCTGACAGCACAATCTAACAGTCCCAGGGAGCTTTTGAGTTGTGATCAAAAGTAAAATGCCCCTATTGTGGTGATTGATCTTTGTGAATAGGAATCAAAGCTAAATTCTTGAAGGTTGTCAAAATAAGACCTAAAGGTCTTTATCACTTGCTACCCTCAACGCCAGAAGAACTTTGGTTTTGAGAGGGTATACCAACATTATAAAGAGATAAAAGTTGTCCCAACTTTTTCTATAATGTGTTATAAGCCTGATATGCAAAAAAATCCATTATTAACAAATAACTTGAAGTTGTTTAGCAAAACTATTAAATTAAACTATTAAATATCTGTGCCTCATACTGGTAAAAATATTATAGATTTATACTCATGCTTTTCATACCAGGTTTTTCTTATTTGGCACTATACTATACTTGTTTTTCTACATCTGTTGTTTGTTCATACTGCAATTATTTGACAATACCAGCAAAGTAATGGAAATGGTAAATAAACTAGAGTCCATACCTCGAAGTAAAAATGCTCATAGTGAGGCTTTCTAATGACTTGTCACTAACCAAAGACATGACAGTAGCTCATTCTGGAACACTAACTTCAGCTCATTACACTCCAAGTCTTGATGACATATTATGTCAATATGCTCATCAAACGTGTCAATAGTTCACAAAATAGACTGTATTTTTTATAATACTTTTCTAGGATTTTCATTGTGAGAAAATTGTTTGCCTATATTTATAATTGTTATTTCTAAGTGCCTTTCATGACACAAAAAGTAAGATAAACAGTACATGAATAAAAAACATACAAAATAAAAGATAAAAATGGAAAGTGTCCAGTAGCTGACAAAGCACAAGCACACAACAGTCATGTTACAATAAAGAACAAGATAAAATGAATGAAAATAAAAACAGCTCTTTATTTATGGTGGGGGTAGGGTAATAAAAATCATTTAAAAGTCTAATCATTGTGGGAATAAACCATCTTCGGAAGTGCTTCCTCCTTCAATGTTACTCTATAGCGCCACCCCTAATAATAGGCTGACCCATAGAATAACTATTTTGTGACTGATTGTGCTGTTTAGTTATTATTTCCTGATATTCAGGTGGTGCCCCATTTTGATTTATTCATTTTGATTTATTCATTTTGATAATTCATTTACGTTATTAAACACTGTCATCAGACAATTATTAATAACTTCTTAACAACTAAACTTGCATCCCCTTCTGTTGCACAACAGTGGTTATATCTAAGAGGTAAAGGTTTTCTTAAATTTCAGAGCTGAAGTGGGTTGTGCAACCTTGAAGACACACAGAAACCCCAGTCCACCCTAAAATGGCCAGAATCTATCATCTTCTTGTGTCAGAAAAGGAATGTAACAACCTTAGAATTTCAAACAATATGTGACCATGTTTTTGGTGGTTGTTACTATTTAGTGCACAATAGCTCCTTTGTCATCACTGTTTAGAAGCCTGGCTCCAAAAAAGATGCCAAGAGGAGCACCACTTTCCATCCCCCGTTGTGAACTGTTTGTAGAAACTGTAGGAGTTTGATTAGCATGCTTTGACTTTCACCAACAAAACTTTTTTTCCAAACCAAAGGGGGAAAAAGAAAAAAAGGGAGGAACAACTCCTTTTTTTAGACCCTCTGACTTACATAAGAACAAAATCTTTATTCACCCTTCATCAGTTCCATCTATGCTTCACATCTGTCTCTATTCGTCCTTCACTGACCTGATTTGTTTTGGTCCTTCATCATTTCCCCTCTCCTGTTGTTCTCAATCCAGTTGCACTCATTTCTTTCCCCTGCTTGTATAGAGGGTTTTCAAACAGGCATCACTGACAAAAAGAGTCATTCTGTCAAGAAAGTCTGTTCTATGTGTTTATCTATATGCACATGGGATGATGTGATTTAAAGTATTTTTGTCAAAATGATATGTGGTGGAAAGAAGAGAATACTTGCATATTTGCCATCTACTTTTATACAATGACTGGTTGTTGAACAGTCTTTGAAAACGGAGCAATAGACAGAAAACAATGAGAAAGGACAGAATGACATAGAGATTTTTAGCTCAGCTTATTGACAAGAAAAGTCTCTGAAGTTAAAGACACCTGAAATGTAGGGGACTGAAGTTTTGTGCAAAGCAGACTGTGAATAAAAGACCATTGCTTCAAGACAACCACATGTTCTCACACAATTTTAATCAGGCATATATCATGCATTTATCAGTTATTTCAATCAAGCTGCGACTTCACACCTCTCAAATGGAAGCCTGCTGCAGTAGCTCTGATCAAATTTCTTTCTTGATAGATGTGTGGGATTTTCAGCTGAGCTTTTTCTGTTGAGACTACAATTCTTAAAACATTTTCCTATGTCTGCTTGAAAAATGCATGTTATAAAGACTTGTCTTGACAAGCTTTCCAAGTCCTGAACATGACCTGAATGAGACCGCAAATGCAGACACATTGAAGAGGAGAGTTCAAGGATGTAGAGCAAGAGGAGAACTGAGAGCTAGAAGAACGAGGTTTTGCTGGTTCAGCTGCATATTCCAGCACCTCTCTGCATGTATTTTGGATTAAAAAAACAGACAGAATACTTTAAAAAGACAAGCAGAATTTGGGCTCAAGTGCCAGTAGTGATTGTTTAACAACAGATGGTGCAATCCTGGACACGCAATTGTGAGGGAGTGCTTCTGCATCCCAGATGTCTATCTGGTGGCTGTAAGTTTCTGTCCGTGCTGTCTACTGAGAAAGTTCACCTACATTGCCTGCCAATGCTGTATGTGACATAATCAGCTCAGTTTTTGCCAGGCAACAAACAGTAAAATGCACTCAAATGCATCCATGATGATCTCTGGAGATTTCAACCAGGTCTGTGTCAACTACACACCGTACTCTCCAAAATTATGCTGTTGAAGTGTAAATTACTTAGACAAAAGCTTTTCTCTGATATAATCATTACCTTTGTTATAATCTGAAAACAGTATTGCAGTTTTTATCAATACATTATTAAAACAAATCCCTTGTATATGTGCATTTTTGCTGAATGGTTTTAAAAATGCGTTGGTGATCAGTTGTAGGCCATCTGAGTATCTTGTTGACCAGATGACTCCCTCCACATCTAAGAGTTGTACCACATTTCTTCTTAACAATTTTCCTAAATCTGTTTTCTTGTGATTTGACTTTCAGGTAATGTTTGATAATTTAGGTGACAAAAACAAAATGACTAATTTCAAAATAAATTCTTGTAATGGCACCACCTCAGTGGCTGCTTGTTGGAGTAGTTTCCTGCATGTTGATTATATCTTTGTATCATCTTCACAGATTTTGGATACTCTTTATTTCTTTTAATGCTGTTCTGGATGCTGAGCTTTTTGTTGTAATGAATATTTTCTAGTACAACATCTGTCAAATACATAAATTATCATGCTGGAGGTACAGATTAATTTAAAAAGATGATCCATGTTAGAAGAGTTCCATATCCACACATCACTGAAAACTTTTTTTTTTTTTTACACTATCATTTCTGCTGGATTCACACAGCAGGGTGGAGGCTGTTTCTAACACTTCTGGTCGATGCTGTTGTCATACCTCAGTATTGTTTTTGCTTCCAAAGGCAATCAGACAACTCTTGTTTTTACTTGCAATCTATTTGTCAAAAAGCATAGACATGGACTTCACACTTGAGGACACTGATGATGAGTTGAAAATCCCCAAATATTTGACAGAGGCAACACAATCAATGTAGTACGCACAACCCAAAATTCATCTTAGAAATGGATGATGTTACCCCATTCAAAGTCTATGGAGACATGCACAGACAACGGATGCAGATGATGGACACTGACAATGGACGCAGACGATGCAGATGAAGTATGCAGATGACTGATGCAGACAACGGGGAGATGGCAGACACACACAATGCAGATAATGCACACAGGCAATGGACGCAGGCATCTACAACTTTCGTTAAAACGAAAGATGGAGATAGATGCAGACAACAGATGCAGACATAAGATGCAGACAACAGATGCAGTCAATGCAGATGAAGGATGAAGATGATGCACACAGACAATGGACGCAGATGAAAGGTGTAGACAATGGACACAGACAACAAATATAGAGAATGGATGCTGATGATGAACAGTGATGACAGATGCTGATGAATGCTGCTGTGTGATGCAACGTGTGAATCCAACCAGTGAAGGGTACGTGGAGAGACAGAAGTGCAAATCAGGAAGTGAAATGTCTCCCAAGGTTGTCATTTTTGTCCATCCACATTACAGTACAACTCCAGCATTTATAAACTGAATCAAGGTCTGCACTAGATTGAAAAAATGTCACTTTTTGAAGGTCGTCAGAACCCTCACTCCTTTCAACAGAAACACTGTCAAGTAGGACAGTTGAGGCGTGATCATTTGGGGTAGTTTTGCAGTCACAGATTCTGGGTACGTGCAGTCATTGAGTCAACCATTAACTCTTCTGTATTTGAGAGTGTTCAAGAATCAAATTTCATGAGAGTCATACAGAAAATTACTGCTTCAAGTTTTTGCTGTTGAAGGTCGATCTGCAGGCTACTGAATCATGAGGTACTTAGTATTGCTGTTATGTGGGGTTTTTTTTCTTGTTCTTGACTTTTTTTCTTTGTCCCTTAAATAATGGCAGGGTAAAAAAGTTATATGTTGTTGTTAATCTGAGGTTTGATCTAACAATGAGACCCACTACAATCCGAGGGTTTTTGTAATTGTTTTATCATAGGTTATCAAAAGATCATAGCTTATCATAGGATTAAAAGAGTGGGGAATTTCTTTACATAAATGTATCTTTCCGTATGGGTTTCCTAAGGACTTAAGTCATCTGAGGACACAGCTCAGACTTAATGAGCAGGAAGTCAGGAGAATCGCTGATGTCTGCAGTGTTTGGGAGAGCTACAACACACACACAGTCAAGCGCTGGTTCTGTTTGCAGAAGAACAATCTATCTACTCTACATCTATGGTCCTGAGCCTGCATAATCATCTCCACACTAATCTAAAAAGCCACACGTGTTGCAGCAATATCTATTTAGAAGTTGGATTTATTGCATCTTACTTATCCTCCAGGGAGCTGCGTTGTGTGTTTAGTGTTTGTTTGTGCATTGCTCTGTGACTGAGTGTCAGTGCTTATCTGAAATCCTTTGTGTTCCAGGTTTACTTCGTGTAATTCAAGTAGATCTTTATCTGTGCTTCTCTGGCTCTTCTCTCAGTAGAAAAGAAGTAAAACTACAACTAAAGGGTCAGGGTCATTTTCTTCTCCTAATGGCAACTAATAGGTTCTGTTACAGATAATCTGGGTCTAATGATGTAGTTAGTGGCCTTTCACACTTGATCAGGGTCAGAAACACTATTGGAGGTCCTTCAGTCAATAGTGTTCATGTTGAGGGCTTCCTGTCTGGTGAAACTTGGCCTTAAATGTTCAAATAAATCGCCTGCTGGCTGACCAGACAGAGAGAATGACACAAGCCCTGCATTATTCAGGATACTTGAGGACAGAAATTTCCTTCTGGAAATTGGGTCAAATAATAACTTTTAAAATGTGTTCAAAAAGAAATAAATGACTATAGCATGTGCAAATAGTATCACCTAGATGTTCAGTGGTACCAACCACTACAATTACTGTTTGACAAATTAAATTACTGTGATAGTTATCATGCAACAAATTGCTTTCAACAGTTTTCAGACTTTGTGATTGATAACCAGCACTGGGTGTTCCTACTTTTAAATATAAACATAACCCCCACTTGTTACAGGAATAGAAGAAAAGAAGATAGTACTCTGACATTTTCTTTTGACTTCTGAAGTCTTTTTAGGGTATCAGTGCATGCTCTCTGATTCTACTCAGATTATAAATATACTTGAGAACCAAAGACAGAGAATACTTAAACGTCTTTGAAGAGCATGGGTGTTTACCTGGTGAGACAGTGGATTTTGGGACCACCACGAGCTGGAATATATCAAAATCCTCTTTATATCTCCTTTAAATGACTCAGTGCTATTTGCCTTCACATTTTTAAGGATTTCCTGTGAGCAAGCTCCTCCCCCACTCAAAGTATATATCCCCCAAAGCCTTATTTCTAGACAAAAAGAGTTTTTTATAATCCTACAAAGTCTTTCATACTTCGGAGAACTAATCTTTAAGTCTATATGCTGGAATGCCAACTGTCATGTAGGGTAACAACTGAGACTTTGTTGCTCTTTCAGTCCCAGCTGCATATTGCCCACAGAACCCATTGTGCTGCAGTCAATGCTTTTAATAGAGCATTAAGGTGATTTGTAACTCTAAAGTTGCAAATATCATGTCACATGACCAGGCATTTCTATCCAATTAGCCATTAATCTCCAGAAATGTCATGAACTAGAGTGATCAAAACCCACCGTGTGTTTGGAGAGCAGTGATGGTATCACTGTTCTGTCACTGCTTGTGCCTTATTCAGTTCACCTCATTTTAATTAGTTTTCACTCAAAACAGTTCAGATTAATGCAATTCATTTTTTAGGTATTACACAAATTCAAAAAAATTCTCAATTCACTTTAGAAAGACTTCTTTAGCACCATTTCCAGTGTACTAGCTCATAGTTTTTATTGTCATAGATCTTTAGATCCAGATCTGAAGGGTTCAGATATGAGCAGTAAGATAATGAGACCATCCAAGACATTTGGTTGATAAAATGGCAGTTATAGATATTGGCCAGTCCCAAACACATGAGGCCACTGGTATGCAGGTGCAGTGAGAGAACAGATGTAAGCAAGATCTCTATCAACTCATGTCATAGAGCAAAGACCAGACAATAAATTTAGGTTATTTCAGTTACCAAGACAGAGCACAAGATTACTCATCTGGTGGGGCAGATGTCCCCAGGTTCATGCCCTGGCCTGTGGCACTTTACTTTTTACTTCCGTGGCCCCCATCTCTCCATACCCACATTTTGTTTCTACCTAATGTCATTAAGATCACAGGAGCCTGAAAATCTTTATTTTATATATATATATATATATATATATATATATATATATATATATATATATATATATATACACACACACACACACACACACACACACCTTACCTAAGTTTTATGGTGTCTGCTTCCTGGAATTTATAACAGAAAAAGAAAAGAAAAGGATAAAGTCCTTGCTGATCATTTGCACATGGTGCTGTATATGCATTTTCCACAGACTATTGTAAATCCTCTTGCAGTGGGTGATGAGTACACATACAGATGATACATTAAAACTGCCATAACTCGCACACCCAGCAAAGCTAAAAATCAATTGGAATGGATAGTTAAGCTGGCCCCTAAAAATCAATGAGCAATTCATGTCCTTGATCACAAAGTGTCATTCCTCTCAATGTTAGAGGCTGATGAGGGCTCAATATACTGTGCGCACACACACACACTCATATTCATATTCAACATGAACATACAATAAACATGCACACCATTTTCTGTACTTGAACTGACTTCAGGTTTCATACATTTTGATTTTAAATTTTCTCTCTAATATCTTAATATCCGGTTCTTCAAGCATAACTTTGTGGTGTTCATTCTACCAAATAAAAACTTTAAAAAAACTATAGATAATTTGAATTTGAATTTATCTTTGTTTTCCTTGATGAGGTATAGATATTTTATCATGCCAGATGGTAAACTCTTAATATCTAAAACAGCAGGAATCATATTTCAAAGCTCAGACTCTTGTGTTTTTCACCATTCAAAATGTTGCAATCCATCCACATTGTACACCAAGCCTAGAAAATATAAATGACCTTACAGCCATTACACGGTGGGGGCACAGACACAGTCACTGACACACACACACTTCTAAGCACACACAGTCGGCTTTTGTGTAGGAAGAGAGCGGCAACAAGATTAGCCAGATGAAGAGGATGAAAATTCTGTTTCAAAATAGCAATTTTGCCCTTATTAATGGCATTAGTGTAACAGTCACAATAGATCAAATCAACGGATGACCGAAGCAACTCCCCTGTCTCTGTGCTATGATGGGATCATGTCGGGAACCATTTAGGCATTTTGTGTTGATGAGTGAAGTTTCTAGTGCCGTAGTGTCCTGCACATCGCCCCTAAATTATGCCAGAGTTGCCCTCTTTATCTCTTGTTCTTTCTATAGTTCTCTTGTCATTGACATTTTGTACCGTTGTGTGATTATTCATCACTTCTGTCTTTGTTTTGGGCTAATTTCTACCAGGATTGACTCTTTTACTGGGATATACTATAGTTGTATCCTGTTTTAGATAATGTTCGTCTGACAGCCATTTTTGCTTCTGGGGTGTTTGCTGCTTTGAGTCCGTTCTTGTCACTCACACTTTGTATCCCCCCGTTACCAATTATAGCCACCCTGACCAATTCAGAGGAATGTCACGTCAGAAATTATATCTATCCAGCTTTAAATCTGAAATTCTGCACTTTGGGCCTTTTCCACAAACAAAGTTTTCCTTATTTGTCCCCAGAGGAGACAAATGGTATACTAGTTATGAGTTAGCAGTTGCTTGACTTTAACAGGTGGTCCTCTTTTATGATTTGTTTCTCTGGTAACATTTGAAAGGGTCATTCAGCTCACTAGCTAAATACTTCAGATTTGGGGAGAGTTTTTTTTAAACAGTTGTTGCCCGTCAAAAGAAACACAGGGTATGAAAGACCAACAGAACAGTTGCTCATCCCATCTCCGAGGTGAGAAATCTCCTGGCAGCTGTCGCTCGACCTCTTTACCTCACTTTTTTTCTGAGGGTTTTTTTCCTCTCGTTTCTAATAAAGCAGAAATGAATGTTTGTGGCAACTGTTGGGGGGAGGGAAAACTCCGGCGCTGTGTCATGTCACTCAAAATCCCACTCGTGTGTGTCCTTCTCTACACGTTTCACCAGCCACCAATCATGAGGCGAACGTGAAACGACACCAACAGAAGGGTCTTCTCTTTTGTGGTTCAACTGCCTCCGTGTTAGTTTTCTCTTTATGTTTGCTATCATAAAACTCTTTCTATTTGGCTGTGTTAGAAAACAAAATGTTAATTTGCGTCTGTTGTTCTCTCCCTCCTTGTACGCTCCTCTCTTCCATCCCCTCTTCCTTTACTTGTCTCCCTCACTCCCCCTTTTACCCCCCTCAATCCATCTGCATCATGTCGATCTGTCAGACTGCCAGTGTCTGTTCCAATTAGATTCCACTTAATACACGTAACCTCGATTAACACGCAATCAAGCCCAGATAAATCACGTCCTTTAAGTTCCCCCTCTGCTTCTCCTGCGTTGCTTTGAGTCACTCTGTTTTTCCCTGAAAGCTTTTTTTTTTTTTTTTTTTGCCACAGCCGTTGGTCGTAATCTATAAAATCGCACGCCAACTGCACGGGCAGGTGAACTTGTCCTCGGAGGGGGGACACTTTTCTTCGGAGATGGGTGAATTCACCTCTAACCAAATGCTCTTTCTTGGTCTAGAGAAATGTAAAGTTCCTTCTTGTGTTTCCTGCAGACGTTTGTTGGTGGCCTTTTCACCTGCGAAAATGAAGGTGTCTTAATTACATCTTTGGTTAAAAAAACTACAAAAGACACCCTGGTTTTTTTTTTTCAACAGTATGGAAAGTATGTAGTCTATTGTCTCTGTGACCTTTTTAGCTAGCGGACAATTGGTTTGACTAGATTACAAATTAAGACACAGCACCAGGCACTTAGAAAGCAAGTCTGTTAGAGAGCAGCTCTATTACTACCAGCCTGTGACAGCCACTGGGCCATACATTTTAAGCATCACTTAAATGGCCACAGAATCAGGCATCCCCTCGTGCTTTTGCTTCAAGGATTCCTACAGTTCCACAGAGAGTCTTTGCCGGTGGCGGAAAGGGAGAATCACACAAAGCTACTAAAGAGGATTCATAGATGATAATTATTCTTTTAACAAAGTTAATAATTAACACTGTTTATGCTAATAAGAGAGAGAGAGAGAAAGAAAGAGAGAGAGAGAGAGAAAAGGACTGCTGAATTACCAAACAGCAAAAAACAGTAAAAATACAAACCAAATGAAAACAACCTGGGGCAGTGAAAAAGCACACACAGCACTCTCGGGGTCTTCTTTTATTAATCGCAGCTAAAAGTGCTAACATTGACATGTTGAACAGATTAGCCTCTTTAATAACAGGGCGGGTCAACGTATCCTCCACTGGTGATCCATGAGGATATCCTGTCGGGAGGCAGATAACCTGTGTGTTTCATATACTGACCCCTCGGCTCTATGGGCTTAGTTCATGTTCTAAATATACCCTGAACCTACTGCATTATCCAGGATATAACACTCAAACTCTTCTGAAACTCATCCTAATTTCTAACATTTTCCTCACATTTAGTTGAGTCTGATTTGAAAGCATGGTAATAGTTATGTAGCTGAGTACATAAGTGGAAGCTGAGGCAGTCGAAGGTCTGGTTTTTGTTACATACAGAAACATTTTCTGAAGTATATGTTGAGGCTGCAGCTTTGCAGCATTAATGTTTTCAGATATCTCAATGTCAGTTGGAGCTGACAAGGCGTGTTTGTGTGCCGTGTTTAAATAGGGCTTAAATTTAAAATAAAATTAGGCTATGAGAAAGGCTCTCATTGATCTATTTCTTATCTCCTCTGCTACCTTGTCAGCTTAGAGCCCTTTTAAATTGTGTGGACGGGTTAAGGGGCAAGCAGTGCTCTCTTTCACAGTTTCTAGTGTATGAGAGTATCTTACAACATGTAACTATACCACACTCCTGCAGCTTCCTTCACACTCTGCGATCTCTGGTAACCAATAAAAAAAGTTGTGCATGCTTTATTTAATTAGTATTGGGCGCAAACAAATGAGTATTGATACCAGATAGCCCTGCTCTTTGTCTTTTGCCTTTATGAACCCTCTCCACCACCATCGCTATGTTATTCTGTCTGTTTCAGATGGGGGAGAATTTTGACTATAAGTTGAGCTATTTTCTTTTCACGTTCCCAGAGAGAGAGAGGGGGGAAAAAAAGGGAATAACACTGATGAGTTTTAGCAGCTTCAGCCAGGCGATGGGCAAATATAATAAGTGTTTTCGTAGACGTCACCAGTGATTATCTCATCTGGGTGTTTTGGGTGAATGTAGTGGATTTAGAGGCTCGTCTCTCATTGTGCTGACATCACCCCTTAACAAACCAAATTAAATCATGGCTAAAATCATTCGAAATTCTCCCAGAGTCTCTCTCATATGAGAGTCTGGGAAAATTGTCAAAGGAACATTGTGTGTGTTGAGTGTGTAGTTGGTGTCGGGGATTACTGTGGAAACGGGAACAAATTTACTCTCATGCTGAATAATGGGATAAGAGAAGCTAATATTTAATAAATTCCAGAGCATTTAAAAGACAAAATTGTGGCACAAAATATACATGAAAGAACACGTGTCTCTATTTTGTCTAGCCAGGCAGTGCTACATAGACATGTATTTTGGTACTCAATCCACCATGACACACTAAAGACAAAAAAAAACAACAAAAAACTATTAAACAACACATTTATGTTTTATAAATACATTTATACTAATCTCATACTCAGCGTGGGAATCTGAAAGACCCTTTTGAAAAATAATTCAATGGCATTGTGTCACACAACCAAATATGAAAGAAAATTCCAACTTCATTTCTACTACTATTTTTTTCTGTTTTAAAATAGTTATATTTACACGTGTTGCGCATTAGCTATAAGATAAGAAGTACTAACACTGCTAGAAAACAGAGATGCGTCATCTGTCCCGCCTCACCACTCGCATCCCGTAGCTGGCACTGAAGTGAACAAAGGTAAGACAGAGAGCGAAAGTGAGTAAGAGGAGTCAGTGAAGGAGTGTGGAGGTAGCGATTAGTGTGTGTGTGTATGTGTGTGTGTGTGTGTGTGTGTGTGGAGGGTAGGAGGGGGTGTTGCTGCGAAAGACCTCAACTCAGCCAACGTGGCCTGATGTGACAGGATTAGCTAAGCCCCGGTGAACATGGCTGGTAGTGCAAGCCTGTGTGTGCATGCGTGTGTGTGTGCGGCAGTGTTTGTGTGCGGCAGGCAGGAACGTGCACGGCAGACTGGGAACCCAGAACTGCTGCTTGCCACCAGCCGAGCCAAGACAAGACATGGTAGATCAACAGCGTGTCGGCCCATCACTGCCATCAAGCCTCAGCTCTCATCACCTTCCCACTTTACCGACGGGAGAGAGCCAGACCAGAGGAGATACAGCCAAAGGAGTCACAGATACAGTGGGGGGTGGGTGGGGGGACTCGGTGGGGGACTAGTGGGCGGGCAGCTGGGGCTAAAGTGAACGTGAGTTGGAAAATGATCCTATTAAATTGAATTAAAGAGGCAGTCTTCATTTATCCCACGAATGATGGATTTGGATAATTAACAGTGTTAATGGGGACTGGTTAAAGAGGGCAAGGAAACCAGTGGTTGCAGACATGGAAGTAAAGAGGCCAGGTCAGATCTGTATTGTATTCACCCTGTTCCTGCACATCCTGACCCCACCACCTCCCCCACACACAGACACATCGGCACCCTTTCTTTTTTCTTTGAAATCTTTATCATTTGTTGGGATTATTTTAGAAATGTGGTAGACAAACTGGAATAAAATCTTGCAAAAGTGAGCCAATTTCCATTTCCATGTGTCCTTTTTACTTTTCATAAACAATAACAATTGGAAGTCGATAACCGTCAGCAGATAAAAAGCCTGTTGCATTGTAGCGTGGGCATTTTAAGAAGCTCACATGCGAGTTGGGGGAAATAACAGCAACAGGAAAGTGTCGCTGATGACCATTCAGGTTTCGTGTCGATATATTCTCTGGTAGTGTGCTGCAGCAGTGAGTGCATTACACCAGTTTAATGCCCTCATCTTTAGACCTAATTATGGTGCTAGTAGTGTGTGTATGTATGTGTGTGCACGTGCACATGGGGGTGTGCTTCTGTGCTTGGGTTTTCACTTTGGTCAGTGCACAAACCCTATCTGCATGTCCTTAATTCTTGATGATGTGCAGGCCTTGGGCAGTGTGTGCGTGATGGAGAGGATGTCTGCGTGTCTAGTTGAAGTGACTGAGCAGCAGGGCACGGACCCTCGTCACACTGAACAATCCAGTTGCTTTGTCCAGCAGCCGAGGAGCGTTGTTGTGTCTCTAATTTCTACACTCTACTCCCGATTAGTGACACCTTACTGCAAAAGAGCCAAATTCAAGAGAACTGAGTGTAACGAGGATGTGGGAAAGGTAGTTAATTTCAGTTACATGGCCATTACCTTATTAATTCTGTTTATCCCTTTTGTTCAGCCTATATTCTGGACGGCATTGTTTGACACTGAGGAGCTTCTTTTTGACAGAGCGGATGTGTTTAATTTTGTGATTTTGCAGAGAAGCCTTGGCTGATCTGCACCACAGCTTACCTGAGCCCTGATTAGCAGGGAATTTTTTAAGTAATGGGTTCAAATAATGTAATGCTACTTTTCTCCTTTCAAAAAAAATTAACACCACAGTCACATTCATGTGTGTAACTGAGAGAGTGATAGAGTGTGTGGAAAAAACAATCTCATCAAGCAGGAGGCCGTTTGCTTAGCAAGAGCTGACAGTCTTTGTGTATGTAAATGAAGAATTTAGACTAATGGAGTTGAACCATTTCTAATTTTGTGATGGCAAGAGGATTTTGATTGAAAGTAATTAAGCAAGCTAGCTGTAAAATTAATTAAAGCAAAAGGAGGGGGGACTTTTATTGGATTGGATAGCGATATAGCTGCTGTCAGGCAGGGGGACAAATGGGGGTGACCTGGATTCTTTGCCCTCCCTCCTCCCACTCGGGACTTTTATGTCACTTTAATCTCCTTAGAGCGGCTGGTGTGCATTTGTTTGAAATAATCAAGGAAATATGGTCAGAAATTGTCAGCTTTCAGATCTAATTTACCTGACAGCCTTGCAAGTGTGTGTGCACGCGCAAGCATGCATGTGACAGTGGCAGGTCCTTTTTTTTTCCTTAGCCTGTCCTCAGTTTTGTGGAAAATGCTTTTGACAGTCTTGAAGCATCTTGGTTGTCGGAGGGCGGGGGAGATGAGGAACTTGGGTGGCTTTAAGATGGACATTTCAATGAGGCGTGTTTGGCCCGGCTTAGCACCTCTGACACTGTTGTGTGCGTGCACACACACCAACATGCTTAATTGCCTCTGTAACATATTCAGACTCCATTTGGCCACTGAACCAGCACTCCTCAGCCTCTGTTGACTGCAGGTAGCCTAAACGAGCAAAAGCAGATTACAGCCATGGCAAAGCCTGTTACAGCTACTTAATTGCTGACAAATAAGATTGGCCAATCATGCACAAGTAAAAATGGAACTTATTGATCTTATTAGTTTTGGAAGGTAATCAAATGTTAAAATATTTGAAGTCAGTCCTAACTGACCTGATCTTTTTCTATAAAAACTGGTTTTCCTCTTTTGATCATAATTCATTCAGTGTCTTAATTGCTAGTTGCAATATCCAGCTGTGCATCTGTGCTCAACTTACAACCAGTTTAAAATAAAAAAGAAACAATAATGATAACAACAAAACATGCTAGTAATACTTCAACCACTATACAGTTCTTAGCCATATATCGCTCATGTCGAAGTTCCCCAGTGTTTCCTGTGAGTTCACTTCCTCCACCTCCTCTCAGATGTTGCTAGTGTTTGGTGGTGTTTGTGACCTCGGTTCGTAGCGTGACCCTCAGTGCCCCCTGAAGAGACAGTTAATTAAGTCATGGGTCCAGACAATGTTGGCGCTCGTGGGACTCTCGCCTGCCACACCATTGCCTGCCCCTGCCTCCGCTACTCCTTTGGGAGAGAGCGAGTTCCAGGATTGTGGTGCCATTGCGGCCCCTAACGGGATTAGAAGTCCTGTGAAGATAGGACCTCAGCTCCAAAAAGCCTCTCACCCACCTTCATCTGTCCCAAAAGAATCCCCCTCTACTTATTCCATCCACTCCTACCCCCAAAAGATGGCTCCACCCTAGTTCTGTTTTATCAATTAATGTTATAAAAGGTAGAACAAAGAGCTGTCTTTCTCCAGCTCTGTAATTAGAGAGGAATATCTCTTGAGGACTGGCTTTCCTTGGGCCTGAAAAGCATGATTCTCACTTCCCCCCCGCTCCACTCATCCGCCACCACTCAAGCGGAACATGGCTCCTCGATGTATAAGACTGATAATGTAAATGTAGCGTAGTCTGTTCAGCAAAGCTGGCACAACCCTTTTTTGCACTAGCTTTATCTAAGTGTGAACAAATGAATGCAACATTTGAAAGAGTGATACGTTATTACCTCTAATTGACTTCTCTATAACACTATACATTCACTGTCACCTTCGCTTTGGCTCGCACAAGTACATGCTCCCTGAATCATTTCTGTCGCTGTCCCTATTCTAACACGTTACGTGTCACCACACACTGTTAACAAACGCAGTGGAAGCACCTCAATCAAGAATATCAGGTAACAGAGTCTGCCTATGTGTGTTTTTGTCTGTTAAGGTGAGATACAGTCGACCGTGTGTGTTTGTGTAACTCTCTTGTGCTTAACTGTGTCTATATGGGTGTGAAAGTAAAAGAGAGAGGAAAAAGCGTGCCTGCTTTCACAGCCACTGGAGCTTTCGATTGGAATTAGTTTTACAACATATGCAAATGTTCCCCCTTGGAAAAAAGGGCGTCTTTAAATGACAGGTTGATATGTGATTAAACGACAATTAGAGTGCTGAAAATAAGTGTCGGCAGTAGGTCAAGCACTGGGCGGCTCAGCTAAAAGGTAGCAGATTATTGAGCAAAAAACATTTCAGGCAGAGGCCAGAAACAAGACCCAAAACAAATTAGAGAGGTGAAGGGGGAACACGGTTTGGCACTGTGTTCCAATAAACCCACAACAAAAACAATTTCTGTGATAGCCTGAATGACAAAAGCCAGACTATTATTCATTAGTTTATGTTTTAAGCGAGCCACCATCAAACGTAGATGCAAACCTGTGCTTTAAGTCCTCATTGTGTATCAAACCCCACACGTTGTAAGAGCTCTAACTCTGGGAGCTCGGTGTGTCACACTTGACTGGTGTGGTGCTAACCTTTAATGCCGCCAGCCAGGTTTAAACAGGCTGTCGTCCCAGTGTCCTCTCCACCCCACACCTCTGCTGCCCTTTAAGTTAAAAGTACGTTGACACCGTCTCACAATCTTTCTTTCATAAACAAACACACACACAAACACAGAGGCAGAAACATAAAAGGGCTGTTGCTTATTCTGGCACCGATAGCAGATGGCCCTGTCCCTATAATCCCCTTTGATGCTGCAATGGGCATCAGCTCCTGAACATCTATGAAGCTGAAGCTCAACAAAACTTTAGCTACTTTTCCTCTAACTGACCCCAATTGGAAAGGAGCTGTTAGCTGTCAGACCTGGTTAAGATCGTCCTTACTGGGGAGAGTGAAGGGGGCAGGCTTCTCTCTCTCTCTCCTGTTTCAGCTTCCTGTTGTTTCATTTTTTTTCCTTTTTCTGTCAGAGAAGGTTCATTTCTTTACCATAGCGCAGCTGTGATAGGAGGCTGACTTTGGTACCCTAACTCACGGAACAGTCAACACTTATTTAGTTCTTGTTCCTTTCAAAAGCCAAAAGAGGGAACCTGTAAGGGCTCTCATATTGAAGCCACAGATGGCAGAAGGTGGGCTAAGAGGCTTAGATTTCTTCAAAGAGCTCACCTTAATTATTTTCAGTTGTTTAAAAAAGGGTTATTCTGTCTACTAATGTATTTGTTATGTAGGCATGTAAAATGAATTTCAGAGCATTATACTGCCTGCTTTCTCAGCAGTTTTCAAAACTCGTTGAACAGTTTTTTTTTTTCATTTGTCTTTAATTGGTCGTCCTCTAACTGGAGAGCCGCTCTGTTATCTCAAAAGAAGCTTAAAATACAATACCCATGATATCAACAAGCTTTTCAACTGAGTTTTTTCTAAATTCACTTTAAAGCTTTGAAAATGCTGTATTATATTCTCCAATTTAGTGAGTTTTAGTACTGTTGATAAAAAAAAGACATTACCATCTAACCACCAAAGCACATAACAGTTAAACATCTCCAGTTAAACTGAGGATCTCTTTTCTGATGTTTAACTAAACTGGCACTGTGAAATATTCTACTTATTAAACTTACACTGCAGAAATTGTGTCTTAAACACGGTCTTCAGTAATGTTGCTCTTTTAATGTGGGAATCTCCATTCTTTATACTCTAACTGGAAAACACTGGTTAAACGTGTCCTCTGGTGACTCAGCCATTTCAGTTTCAGAAAAAGGAAAAAAAACAGATTTTATACAAGTGGGGAAACCCATATTGAGTGTGCAGTTACAGAGTATTTCTGTACCATTCGATTATGTATTATCATTTGAGAGCTTTGGGGGATAATCATCACTGAGATTTGCTCACGTTTCCAGCAGGTCTGCTGAGATGTACGTAGCTAATGGGATTGGGCTTTTTTTTCTAGCCCTCTCCTGTGGCGTTATGGAGCTGGCAGCTGAAGTTGAACAGAGGCGCATGGTGCTGAGTCGTGCACAGGACTATTTCAAGACTGAAATGCGATTGTTTTAATACTTTAATCCACCTGTCCTTGGCATTGAGGATGTTGCAGAAGTCGCCTAATTATTTCAGTGCCCTCTATCCTTCCAGGCTGAAATACAGCAGAGACAGCAACACCAACTTCTGATCTTTACTATATAAAAAAACAGCAACAGCATAGTTATATTTTTAAAGATGGATGTATGTAAAGAGGATTTAAAATACTCCAAATCACTCTCAAGAGCAAGCCATTTGACAACCAAAATTCTCTGAATTGTTACAGGTTCCAAAAGCAGTAGTTCGCAAACACAAATATTTTCCTTTAATTAAAAAGACCTCATCTTGCACTAACATCCCTCAAGCCTGGTGCCAGCTCTCAGTCCCTCCTTTGCTCACGTATGCTCACAAACACACACACACACACACACACAGAGCACAAATGTAATAGCAATACTTTGTATGAATCCAGCACCACTTTGGTTCACCTTTATTTAAGCAAATTTTGCAAAAACCTGATCTTTCTTACTGCATCCCCGTCAACCTCCTGACCGGCTGCTGTCAGAACCCTGGTTGTCAGTTGACAAGTGGGGACACCAACAGTGAAGGCGGCCCCCCACTGATAGCCCCCCTGAGGGACAGTTAAATACACACACGCACAAATACACACACAGTCTGGCCCAGGCATGGTGGATAAGGAGGGTCGTCCATATTCCTGATTTGGGGCCGCAGCCGTGTTGCTGCACGTTTGTTTGTATGCGAGTGGTTTTATGGGGGGGGGGATGGCCTCTTGATAGTAATGCATGTTGATGGTTGCAGAGATACTTCATTTCAGAAACAGGGGCCTCGTTAACTGTCGTCTTCATCAGGCCAGCAAGAAGTGGACACATTAGGGGTCCACAGGAAGTTAAGAGTAGAGCAGGAGAGTGCATTAGGGAGGCCTGGGGAGATACACACTCTACTCCCCTCAGTTCCACTTCCACATCCAGTGATTTCCTCTATCTTAATGTACCTTTCAGAGGAATTTGGATAGAGGTCAATAATTATGCTCTTTAAATTATTCAGTCGAGGTCCTCTGTAATTGTGCTTTTTAGAGCTCGGACATAGACATGATTTACTGCAGCACTTTTGGGGGCACGGTCTGACCGGATGAATCACTATCGAGTTAGACAGTTTGTTTCACTACTCTCATCATCAGCTCTTTAACTGACGTGGAATTGATCCTCATTCTTGAAATTTTAGTAGGTGTTTAAACCAAATGCACAAAATCAACTTTTCTGCTGAGCAAATGTGTCCAATTCTGATCTTTTTTGTCCTTTTTTTTTTTTTTTTTTTTTTACATATTACAGCAAGACTGAGTTAACCATGGTGGGCATGCAGGGGTCAGAGACCTTGCAGGCAGCAAGCCACTCTGTGGGAATGTTTAGTTTGGAACACTAGCTTGTTATTTTTGTTACGATGAAGAGAGGAAAGCCCAAATTGCAAGGGTAGCAGGAAAAAAAAATCACCAAACTTTCTCTACAAAGCCAGCTTTTGACCGCACGTGATAACACTGTCCGTCCGCATAACAAGTCCTCTTTGAGCTACAGATTATTAACACATCACTGAAAGCAGCAAAGCACGTTTCATCATCATTATTGGGTCTAATATTTATATGTAACCAGTTTGGAGGACCACTGACAAATGTGTCATACACACACCTGCTGTTTTGTACCATATATGCTGCTTCAGTTGGGTTTTAGTTAAGTTAATTTAAGAGAGCTCATTGTCATTGTACAAAATACAAGATTTAGTTGGACTTTCAGGTTTCGGCCTCAGGACAGACAAAAAAACAACAAAAAAACAGATGTAAACCATTTTTTTAGAGAAAGAGCCTGTACAGTAGAGTTTCGCTGGGGCCGGAGAAGGACTGCAATTACTGTCTGCCGATTCATCTAGTCAGTGCATAAAATAGTGTTTATCCAGTCGCCCGTGTTTCTGTCGTGGCTGAGGGAGGGGAGGGTCATGTTTTGCACAACTCAGACAGCTATGGCAATCAGGAAAAGAATCGTGACTCCAAAACAGTCAGCCTTTTCTTTCCTTTTCTCTCCCTTCCTCTGTCAGGTTGAGAGCTGGTGCCTTAGAAAATGAGATCTCCTTTTCTCCCCCTCAGACACACCCACACACAAATAAACATAAAAAGCTAATTTGTTAGCAGCCTCATTTCAGAGGCCTGAGCAGGAGAATATTGTTGGGGTGAAAAGTAATGCTTTGTCAAACGATGACATGTGTTGCAAACATGCGGCCTTCAATATGAGCATCTTATGGAGCGGCTCAGGCACATTGTCTGCACATGAAGGGGATGCCTTGAAATAAGATTAGCCTCGAAATGCCCCCCACCCCCATCCATCCAGACTTGTGTGAGTGCTTTCTCATATAATGAGCATGGTTATCATGTTCTGTATAAAACTAAAAGCAGACTTATGCGTGCACATTTGCAAGGCCTCATTGTCCAGCGCTTGGTCTGACTCTGTTTCATGGGGCAGAAAGTGCACGTTCTATAACTGAGGCTACTTCTCTTTGGTTTTGGGTCAGGGTGACACTGGACAGGGTAAGGTGGAAAAAAAAAACTACAAAAAAAATCCATCACCTCTCGCCCTACCCCTCCCACAAAAATGAATAAAAATTGGAAAACAACAAGCAAGGTCCTCCTAATACAAGAACACTTGCAATATGCTGATGTTTTCTTTTGCACACTGTGTTTGCTAAATTGCCTTTGACTGCGTGCATCAGTAATGAAACTTTATGTCCTTGTGGAGAGGGCAGCAAGTCCGTTCCAGTTAGGACTGGGACGATCTCTCCTGTCTAGCTTTCGTAAGATTTTTTTTTCTCCCTAATACACGTCCTTATGAATAAATGAAGCCCATGAAGTCATTTTTTCCATATTTGTGTAAATTGCTTTAAAAGCATTTTATCATGTCATAAAAAAGTGCAATTGATCTGCTGGGCTTAGCCCATTGGACAGCTGTGTGTTTTGTTAATGGCCACTTTGCTCCAAGCAGCTTATTAAAAAATTTATATAGAAATGCTAAAATTGCATAAATTATTTAGATACAGTAAGCATTTTTTTGTTTTAGTCAGGCAGGGAGGGGCTGTTATCAGTATGGAAATTTACCATAGTATATTATCTGCTGAAATATAGTAATATATCTAGCCAGACACATATGTGTCCTCCTCACTGCACCCCCACACATGCAGAGGCGCAGGAAAAAAAAGTATATATTTTTTGATGACTTCGTTTCAGCAACCACGGAATGTCACCCATATCCTGGTTGATTGTACTTTCGAGTTTTATGATGTTTTTCCATTGATTTGTTTCCCCGGCGCAGCTGCCGACCTCTATTGAGGGACGAACGTAATCAGCGCTGACGCAAATTAGATGGTTATTCGTTTCGAAAATTGACAGAAAAACAATAAAAAAGATGAAATGCTCCCAAATCAATAGATATAATGAAATTCAAATAATCCGAGAGATGAGGTCTCCATGGCAACTGATAATGTGGAAAAGAAAACAATTTAATAAAGGACAGACACGCTTTGAAAACAGATTGGGGAGGGGGGTGGCTGTAAAGAGTAAAGAGGAGAGGAGCAGTAGAGGAGAGAGGAGGTGGGGAGATGGAGGGATAGAGAAAGGGATGCAGGGAGGGAGCAAGTGGCAGCGGTGGCGGAGGGGTGTTTGTGGCTGTAGTAGTTGCTCTATAGCTTGTTTCCTCCGGCGTGTGAAGGATCTGTGTCTGTCCCAAGGACACTGGAATAATTAGAAAAGCTTTCAGGCCAGAAAGTGCAGATTCAGGTTTTAATACACAAAATTATTTCAGGGGCAGTGAATCGGAAAACCATTTGTTGGTGACCTTCCTGAGAGGCCTCCCCCTCCCCGGTACAGGGCAAGATGGAGGCTATGTGGAAGCACTGCCTGAGTTATGGCATATTTGTGTTTTTATAGAGGCAGGGGGAATGGAGTTGGGGAAGTTGGGAGGGGGATGTGGGGGTAAATGTGTGTGATTGGATGTGTTTTGGTGTGTGTGTGAGTCTGTGTATATGTGTGTTGGGGGTCATAGTGAGACCTTCATGTTACGTGTGTGTGGGTGCGTGCGTGTGTGTGTGAGAGAGAGAGAGAAAGAGAGAGAGAGTCTGGCAGGAGTTGGGGCAGAGGGAAAGAAAGCAAAGACAAAAAGGGAGAAAGTTGAGGAGAGAGAAAGAGGGAAGTTGCAGATCCGGCTGTATTTACAGATCAGTTGTCAAAAGGAACCATTTAAGGGGAATGCACCCGTTCCTGCGTTGTGACAGGCGAGGTGCCTGTTTAAAAAGCAAAAGACAACTGTGAAGTAGAGCGGGAGATAGTCAAACACAGGCTTTTTCACTGTTGAAGACAGACAGAGCACGGGGTGGTGAGGGAACGAGTGGGTGTTAAGTGACTTCATTTGTAGTCTATTTAAGGTATGTTTTACTTGTCCTTGTGCTGCTGCTCCTCCAACATTTAATACAGGGGCTGTGTTCTGGTTAACACAACAAGAGGATAATGGTTGAGTGCATCATTCATATTTCCTGTAAATACAAATGACTTTCTTTCATGTGCATATAAACCTGTATTTAATTTCAGTTTTGCTGTCAAGGGAGATTTGCCACTGATGCAAACAGTGATAGGAGTCCACCAAAAGCACAACCCTGTTTCCCTCATTAGCTTATCACGATTTTAAGACTGTGCACTTTCTGGTGACTTTGCTCAACATCCGTGTCCTCCTCTTTTTACATCCTATTTTCTTTATCACTCTTTGCCAACATTTTAAGGCAGTCTGGCAGGGCGTTGGAGCCTTGTCTGTCAAGTATGATTTTTATGTCATCAGAAGGCTTTGTTTGCCTCAAATAAAGGTGATCCACCCTCTTTTCAAATGATACCAACAGCACGTCCGGGATATTGGCTCTTGAGTGCAGATACCCTTATCCTGTTTCAGGCAGCAATAAATGGAAAAACAGGTCCTCACAGAGACGTGGCCTGATAATTACTGTTCTGATGCTTTAATAGCATATCGTCCTGACCACTGCAGTTCTTTCCTACAATATAAAGCGTCATAAAAGTTGAGCAATATTTGATTTAATTTAATGTTTGTGTGTGTGTGTGTGTGTGTATATATATATATATATATATATATATGTGTACATATATATATATACATATATATGTGTATATATATATATATAAGTATATATATATATATGTATATATATATATA
>JAOWBL010000022.1:5186875-5203905 GCA_028564865.1 Zenarchopterus dispar | reverse complement strand
ATATATGTGTGTGTGTGTGTGTGTGTGTGTGTGTGTGTGTGTGTGTGTGTGTGTGTGTGTGTGTGTGTGTATGTGGAACCATGATCTACACAGTGTTAATCTTGCTGGGCTCATCACAATCTTTAAGTTGGAATCAGAAATTTTATTTTTTTACCAACTTTCCAACATTATGTTTGTATAATCTTCTCTTCCTTTAAAAGGGCGAGTCTATCCTTATTTAAAGGATAAACTAGATCTTTCATTCTTTGGTGAGACAGATAATACCCTCTAGTACTGATATTGCAATGTGAAAAGTGTCCCACAAGTAGAAGAGAAACTACAAATTCCACACTGTGCTGGCTGAGAGAATTCAAATATAACAGCCTAGTGTCAATGAAGACAGTTTTCTTTTTTAAAAAAAGAAAAGAAAGAAAGAAAGAAAGAACAATCGAATTGAGACCTGATAATACATGGGGCGATAGAAATCTGCCGTGCTTGTTTGTGGAGGTGTGTGTTTTTCTGTGCGTGTACATGCGCACTGCCACACACACTCACACAGAGGGCACGGAGCACATGTTATCACTGTCAACAGCGGCAGTAGCAAACACCAGCAGTTGTTCTGTGTGTGTCTGTGTGTGTGTGTGTGTGTGTGTGTGTGTGTGTATCTGTGTAGTATTAGAGTGAAAGTGTGTGCGCTTGTGCATACCCACAAACACTCTCTGCATCTCCACGTCTCTGGCTGCTGGCTCTGAGGGACCTGCTGTAAGTCAATCTGTGTGCTCATATACCCGTGAGTGTGTGTGTGTGTGTGTGTGTGTGTGTGTGAGTGTGACACTACTGTACTACGCTTCAGGAGCCGAGGCAGAGCCCAACCGCACAGGGCTGAGCAGGGCTGGAAAGGGCCGAGGGCCAGCCCCCGCTGCACACTACCCACTTCGCACCTGTCTTTCTCTCTCTCTGTGCTCTGCACTGGGCTCTCATTGTAGCAGTGACAGGAGGGCGCCCGTTAAGTGGCCTGTGTGTGTTTTGTTCCCCCCATGCGGCTGTGGGGTGGGAGAAGGGCGATGAAGGACCCCTACCGGTAAAGTGGGTAAACTCGCGCAGCCTCGACATCTGTGAGAAAGGGAGAGGGGGAGGGTAAGAAGGGAGGAGAGATAGACAGCAAGAGAGGAGGACGGAGTGGGAAAAAGGAGAGGAGTGAGAAGGTGAGAGGGAGGGAGAGGGGGAGAGAGGGAGCAGAGCCTTGGCAGGGAGCAGTTGTGGAGAAAATGCCTTGCTTTGTGGAGAGAATTCTTCCAGGGCAGGAGGGAGAGGTGAGACAGAGCGCTAAGGGCGGTCTGCTGCCAGGTAAGACTCTCTCTCTGTCTCTCTCACACTCTCTCTCTTACACACACACATACACACACACACACACACACACACACACTTTCCTCTTCCTCCCCCCTCACACAAACATACACACTCAGGAGTTGAGTGCTACGTCGTGAACGGGTTTGCTACTATTTGCAGTTGGCATGAGTCAGGCACGCACGTGTAGTGATGTGGTGGGTGGTGTCAAAGTGAGCGCAAGACTCAGGAAACAGCAGGTGTAATGTTTGTTTTCTGGAAAACATTCTCTAGTTTTTGTGCAGTAATCTGTTTGTATCAGTTTTAAGTGTCTGTTGATCCTCCAAAAGTTTTTTCTGTCACTTGTTGTGTTAGGCCTTGTTGCACTCCGATGTACAACTTGTTACAGTTTAAAGAAGTCAGTGCAGGAAAAGAAATTTTAAAAAAAATAAGAAGAAAAGTAAATTTGTTCAGAATCTGTGCATGTACACTTTTCAGGTGCTTTTACTTTTTTTAAATTTTTTTTTTTACAAATTTACTCAACATTTCAGAGAAAAATTGTATAGTTTTAATAATGTGCATTAATGTTATATTATCATTGGAAATTATTTCACACATTATATAGTAGACATAATTAATATATTTAAATACATGATGATGTTGCCATGACTGCCTCAAAGGATTAGATCTCAATTATGAACACACAATATTTGACTTTCAATGGAAAAAAAAAAGAACTGAAAGCATGTGTTTTAAAAGATAAAAATAGATAATGCATAAAAGCACCTAAATCCCCCTGCTCTGATGTCAAGTGCAGATGTGTTCGGATCTGCCATGAGGTAATTTGTGGTGTTGTTTGAGATTGATCTGGCTGTTTAGGTACAGATGTTGTGATGGAGAGGTTTGTCATTGGAGGGATTTTCCACTCTACTGATGTAAACAGTGTCTGTTGAAAAAAGGCTAAAGAGTCTTTTTTCTCCCTCGTGGAGACATGTTTCTGAGAGGAATAATCCTCCTTGTGTACAATTAGATTTTCTCCTTTTGGTTAAATAAATACTGTGTCTGTGAACACAAACGCAGATTCACACGCGGCCCAGTGGGCGTCTGTCTCTCGAGCAGACAGACGCTTCAGCCGGGGCCCGAGATTTCTTGTTCAGGCAGAAGTTGGCCGACTCTAACTCCTCGCTCGCTGTTTATTTGTTTTCTGAAGAAATGGAACCAGCAGAGTGAGAGGTGAAGTCTGAATTGAATTTGGCTTGCGTTACCGTGGCGATCTGGCAGCCGCCTCCACGTCCCATAGGACTGGTGTGGTTGCAGTGTGCCGGGCACGTGCTTATTATTTAACTGATTTGCACTGTATGCTACTGGTCTACGGACATACTGTGTGTGTGTGTGCGCGCGCGCATATGTGTGTGTGTGTGGGTTTTTCTCTTTGAGTAGTGGGTGGTGGTAGCAGCATTCACGAGAGAGACATTTTACTAAGCAGACATTTCCCCCTCTGTTTTCACTCTGACCTGGTAGGAGATTGATGACTGAATTGTGGAGTAGATGTTAACAGTAACTGGTGATTTATGAAGATACTTAGAGTAAGTGAGGCCGCACAGGCTTGAGGGGAAGAAAAAGATATAGCCTTTTAAGTTAATGCAAAAATATTTCCTTTTTAAGTAATAATTGTTATTACTACTGCAGGGGTTTACAGAAAGGTCTGACTTAAACGGGGTTGTGCACAGTGTGCAATGTGAAGCTTTTCCTTTTCCGTTGGCCATGAACCTCCCCTTTGTTTCTAACTTTTAAAGTCTGGCTCTGTTCAACAGGGAAGAATTTTTTTTTCTTTTCTTTTTTTTTTTTGCAAGAACAAAAATATTAAGAAATTATGGTCATTTAGAGGAGTAGACAGATGCACAGATAGATTTTGAGGGAGACATTTAGGTACCTAAATTCAAATATTTAAATTGAAAAGCACTACTTTTTTCTGGGTAAACCACGATGGAAAACTTTCCCTGGATGAACCCTTGCACTGTAACAAGTGCACTGTGTGTTTTGGCAACCCCTTTCAGCCAAAGATCCCTCAGAAAATCTGCATGCAATTTTAGAAGAATCAGATTCTTTCCCTATCCTTGGCTTGTGAACTCATGTGATATTATGCACACAGACAAAATCCTCCTCCCGATTTCAGATATGAGATTCAGTCCACTTGGATGTGATCTATAGCATTTTTAAGAAATAAAGCAATTTTAGGGAATATTGAACAGTACTTCCTGTGGAAGAGAGATGACTTTCATTTTTTTTTCCGAGGCATCTCTTAGACTGAGTGAAATGTTTCCCCTGTTCGCTCAGGGACGACTTTATTTCTTACCAGGGATTTAACACTCACTCAGTCCCCTCATAAATACAGCATCCTTCAGCCCTTCACTGGCCATAACTCATACACTAACTCTCTAGCTAACTAAACTCATATAGCAGAGCCAACACTTGTTTGTCTTTTACCTCAGCCTTTCTCTCTCACTCTTCCTCTCTGTCTCCTTTCCTCCTCTGTGCTGATTTATACGTGACAGAATCTTCTCTGACTACCGTCTCTCCGGGCTGCTGTGCTGATCTCGGCCCACTCGTGGAGTGGGTTTTAGAAGAAATGTGCATTTGAATATGAGCCAGCCTAATCTGCTTTAGGCTATTTAGAGTGAGCCTAATGCTCCAAGAATGAGCGAGAACAACACAGAAGAAAATGCGGACATCCCTCTCAGCGTGTCACAACACAGCTCAGGTCTCCAAAGAACAAAGTGAGTTTTTGATTTCCTGATGAAAATCTCCCAGTTAGGCAAAGAACATAAAATTGCTTCTTTTGAGACACCTGTTGAAACCCCTGCTTTCTTTTTTTGCTGTTGTTATTGTTGGCTTTCCACCAATATGTGGAATTTGCACTTTTTGAACATAGTTTTCAACAGGGGAAAAAATATGACCCGGAGCGGCTGATAAACTTTTTAGTCATTTAACTTTCAGCAGATGAAAGTGCTCAGGTGGGATATTACAGTCTGGTGGAAGCCTTTTAGTGATCTGGTGCCGACTGGCATTTTGGGAGGAGAAGGCCTTCCTGGCGTGGTTCCCGTATTGGTTGTTAACAGTCTGCTGGTACCGTCTGTTCTTTCTGTTCAGTCCCATTGGCCCAACACTGACAACTCCTCAAGCATCTGAAGACCCTCTGAAGTCAAAATCGCCCGTTTTGATGTCTCATGGCAGCGCCCTGCGTTTTGTTGTCTTTGCATCTGAAAACACAGGCCCTGCTTAGAGGAATTACCCTCAGCCTTTTGCTGGTGTCAGATGGGGGAGGAGGGTATTGTTCCTAGAACCCCCAACACCTCCACCCCCCACTCCCGATTTCACTGCACTCCTTACTGTCCTTCCTTCCTTTTTGATCTCACCATCAAATCTTCCCCCGTTTTTGTGAGTGACGTTTACCCGAGAGCAGCTTGGGAAATGGCTGGCTGAAGAAGACATTTGAGAAAATGCAGCTGAGCAAGCCATCACCTTTGATAAAGCCATGGTTCCAGCGGGAGAGAAAGAAGAAAGCTAAAGAGTAAGAGCATTGCTGATAATGAAAAATGCCATGAAAGAGGGAACATCTCTCTGATCGCAGCCTGTTACACCAGCGATGAACAGCAGAACAGATAGTGCAGTGGTACATCAAGCATTTCTCTGTTGCTCTACAACAATGAGTGTTTGACCTAGATGACTGATCTGAATCTTGGGTACCACACTGAGACTCATAACCCAGGTAGTCACACCAGTGTTATCATCAGCTCTGGCAGACCTTCCACTCTTGCACTAGCTGGCAAAAAGCTGGCAGGGCATTTAAAAGCACTGCAAAAATGAAATGTTGGGAAGTGGAGGGTAGATGGAGGCATAGAGAGGAAGAAATGTTAGCTTTAGTAATTACTACCTCCACAGAGAAGCAGTGGAGAGGACAGTGAGGCAAGCAAGCGCATGAAGGAGGCCCCGTGTGCAGATAATGAAGGGGTATCATTGTAGCTCTGACAGTGTTAATCTCAGAGTGCTCCATAGTGTGTGTCTGTGTGTCTCAGGTTGTGTTTATGCCTTACTGTACACAGCTGATACAGCTGGGATATGTGGTGGTCGTGGTACAACTCAACTGTAGTTCTACCATGGAAACCATCCACCTGACAGTACATCCAACTCTCCTGACAGTTGCCGCCCCACACGGCTTCTTGAAGACAATCCTGCAACTCCCCAGCCTCTTGTTCGCGCACCTAAACTTGTTTCCTTTGCAGAAAAGTGAGGGAAAAAATAGGAGTTCAGAGAAGCACAGTCAAACTTTCTTTGTGCTCTTCTCTTTCTTTTCCTTCCTCCCATTTGAAGTTGCGAGACAGTCATTTAAGCATCATTGCTCACAGACACTCAACACAGGAGAAAGTGTTATGAATATGTATCAAGACAACATATGGCAGCAGTAGCGCTGGGACTAGGTGTGTCCAGAAGGTAGAGTGCTGCCGATGCATTATTCTCCATTCAAATTACCACAGCAAGAATGCAGCAGGGAGCTCCGAGGTGTTCGCCGTGTCTTTAGACAGGGCAGAGGAGGAACCTGCTTCATGGAAAACAGCAGGATTGGAAGAGCTGTGATGAGCACAGTAGTTGGCCGTCTGAGTTTCCTTGATTTGGCAGATTTTTTCAGCAGGTTCAAACTCGGCACACTCACTGACACAAGTGTGATTAAAAGCGATATTTCTGACACATTAGGATGCGCACAGGAAGTAACCTCCTCTAAAGCGTTCATTATTAGATGCATGACAGACCTGAATATTTATAAAATAGGTTTTAATAATTAATAGCAGCAATCTGCTCCCGTAATTCATCAGATTTGCACTTCAACAGAGTATCCGTTTTCACTTTAAAATAATAATAAGAGGAATATTAATGTTGCAGAAATGTAAAACGGGCAGCTGGATTCAGCGCAGATAGGCAAGCGCTCCATATTCACTTCTGAGCCTTTCCTTTAACCTGCCATGCACTTTTCAAATAAATTATATTTTAAGCCGTAAACACCGCACCATTTTAAAACCCTCAGTTGTTTGTGCGAGACATTTTAGTGAAAAGCAAATGTGACAAGTCATGAAAATAAAGATGCAGGAAACAAAGTGGGTTGGTGTAGAATGCACAAGTAGTTGCTGTGGTTTTATCAAAAGCAAATTTATTTGTTTGAGTTAACGTAGCAGCACTTCCTTTTGTATACTGAGCCCCAAAATAGACAGCATTTTTTTCCTGTAAAGCAGCATTGCTTATTTCATCGTTTTACAGCTATTCATCCCCCCACCCCCACCCCTCTTTTATTTAGACTGTTGTGTTATCACACCTTTAAACTCAGTCACGGCACATTCCTGCCTCTATTGAACTCCCAGAAACACGAATGTTCCTGTTTTAGGTAAAAGCTGTCACCTTTAGTGACACCTTCGGTTCACGTCAAACTTTTCTGTCAATAACAATATTTTATTGCTTTCTCTGACACAGTGGTGAATGTGTGTGTGTGTCACACATGTTGTTTTTTTTTTGTTTTTTTTTTTCATGAGAATGTTTACGTGTGTCTTAGAGAAACTGACGTGATCTGCAGCCACTAGACAGAAGAGCAGAAGGAGAGATCGGACCACAATGTTCTGCTGCCTACAACTTTGCACAAATGTGCATGACACACGGCATATCAGTTACAACCACTCGACATACAGTATACGTTTACAGTAGACTGTGCATCTACCCCACATTTCCCTAGCCACATAGGCACATGGAAGACACTTTGAGATGTCTTGTATGATCATGAACCCTGTCTTCACTTCCATCCTGCTTGTCAGAAATGAAGCACATAGCAAACCAAAGTCCTGTCAGAAGAGTCACAGCCACAGGGTTTACAAAATGTAAATCTCATGAGGAGGAATCGCCTCCTCTCTTTGCCCTTTAAAGAGTTGATTTTGATCAAAGTTTAATTGTGCTGCAAAATAGTACGGAGTAGCGCTTAATTAAAAAGCATGATTTCCTTTCCTTTCTTTCATTTTTTTGTCCAGAGCGAGAAGTTACTCAAAATGACATTTTAACAAGCAACTTTGATTCATTCAGCCACATGTAAAGTCCAAGAGAGTAAAGTCTTTGAGGCAGAGCAAATGTTTTAATGGTAGTCAGGGATCAATGTTGTCAGTACCAGCATCCTGTCTTGAAATGCTTTTTTAAAATTTTTATTTTTTATATTTTTGGGGGGTGGGGGAATGGTGGGGTTGGGAAAAAGAAAGAACAAAAGAGGTGAACTGAATGTCTGAGATGGTGGTTGGAAAAGTGTGTGTGTGTGTGTGTGTGTGTGGTGGGGGAGTAAAGGAGATCAGTGGGCTCTAACACAGGTACATCAAACTAGGTTGAATTTAGGGAAATTACTTGAAAAACATTGTCCTGCACGCTCATTCGCAAGGCTCTGGTTTCTGAAAAACAAATTTGAAACATAACCTTGGAAATCAATTAAGAAGTCCCCTGGAGCTACAGAAAAAACAAGGTCCACCCTTCTTTTTCCTTCCCCCCCCCTCCCTGCTTGTCTTTTCCTTCCCTCCACTTAAGAGGGACTTGCATCTGCCCATCAGAGCGCTTGCTGCCTTGTGTGAGGGGGCTTTGTCAGCAGGGGCTTTATGTAATTTTTTTTAACGGCAGAGGGCCTTATATGCTGTCAAAATGTCTTAAGAGTCTTATTAAAGAAATGCCACAGCTCATTTCCTTGTAATGCAATTCATATGCTGGTGAAAGGGGGCATGTCTAAAGATCTAAACAGCTTTGCTTTTTAGGCTTCACATTAGGGGTTATCTGTGAGGGCTTGTCATTGATTGACATTATCTGGCCTGACAGGGCCTCATATCAAGGTTAACCTCATGGACAAAAGTGCCACCCGCATGGACATGCAAGCACACTCTCACCCAAACTCAACTGCGGCACGTTTCCCTTAACTTCCTGTGGACAGAGGCGCTCCGTACATGTGCCGGCTTCACCCTGCATGTGTGTGTCAGCCAGGTGGAGATTTCCAGACTTAATTGATAACTAATGGAGCAGCGTGTGCAGAGCTTACCCGAGGGTAAACAGGGTTGACACTGTGAGTGTGTGTGTGGGTGTGTCCTGTGGAGAGATAGACGGTGGTAAGATGCCGCAGATGACTTATTCAGAAGTGTAAGATCTGGACACTAGTCAATTAAAATGGCTGCAGATATATGGAGCGATGCACACCAGTCTCCCTGACCTCTCAGGGAAGTAGATCTGTTTTTTTTTTCACCACAGAAAAAAGGTTTCAACTGAGCACAATACACACACTCACACACATCTCCCGTTCTCCCTCCCAACAAGCCACTAAGGCAAAGAGAGATCCCCGTGACCAAAATACAACTGAAGCAGTTAATCTGTACAGATATTAGCTCAAGGGCCCTTGAGAGGTGCACCGCTGAGCCCCTTCTCCACTGTACTATACACTGCCTTGCTCCCACACCAAACACAAGCGACCGTGGGGGAGGGACACAGGGGTCGTCTGCTCATTTACCATGCCGGTTGGCTTATCAAATTGCACTCCCGGTGTCATGAAACTGAACATGAGTCTCAAAACAAAGCTGCAAGAATAAATTTCCCTTGTTTCCCTTGTTTCAGCCTGCGGAGGCATGGGAGCGAATGCGGTTGTATATTTTTTAAGTTCTCGCCTCCTGCTGCACACTTACAAATTAAGTCATCATCTGGTGCCAGCTGTGAGTCCAGATTTGATGTACAATTTTAACAAGTTCGTCGCATGTCCCATGAATTACCCTAAGCAGCAAACTGAATAAAAGTTGGCTGTTTTGGTACGTAGCTGTCAGAATGGCTCTTGTCACTCATGTCAGATTGTTTTTTTTTTCTCCCTCAGACCATTTTAGATTGCTTGTCCTCAGCTCTGGAAAATACCATAATTACCCTGTTTGTGATGAAGCCAAAGGGCGGATTTGTCCTTAGATCTCAACTTTCCTGCTTGATTGCCCTTAAGTTCAGTGTCTTTCCTCCTCCATCTGCGCTTGAAATATACATTGTTTTCTTCAGCTATTGTCCTGTGAAGTCAGTGTGTCACAGAGGCCGTTTGTATGTCTTTGTCCTGCAGTGTGTTTGTTTTTTTTGCGGTGGTGTGACGGGATCGTGGCACTTGGCTGAGGGCTTGCGTTTGATAACAGCCCGTGGACTGAGCCGAAGTAATATAGTCCAAACGAGTTCTTCAAGGTCAGTGGCTCCAGATAGAGTACAGACAATAAGCAAGGTCACATTCAGAACTACAAGTAGTAAGTGCTTTATTGATGAAAAAAATAAGAAAAACAAGCAGACAGAAGTGCAACCAACTGTTAAATAATACAATAGATCTGTGGGAAAAAGGACACGAGGAGTGTACGATGTGGGGCAAGGGTGGCTGAATGTTTGTGTGTGTGTGTGTGTGTGTGTGTGTAGTGCACGTATGTGTCTGCTTGCATGCGTGTACAGCAGCTCCACTCAAAGCATTGATCTTATGCTGAAACCTCAAAAATCCAATATAAATCCAGCAGTTAAAAACAGAACAAAATGTGACAGATTAGAGCTGGTGGCAGCTTCCCGGATGCACGGTATCGCTCTTCATAACTGAATCATTTCTTATCATTGATACAGTTTATGTGATCTGTAAAGTACAGTGTGAAAGTACTGTTTTAAGAAAAGTTCCTGAGTGAGTTGCTCTTACATGTAACTCACTCCTCCTGTTTTGACGGTGATCTACATATCACATAATCTCATCAGCACAGTGTTTTATGATAGAGACAACAGTCGCTGTAGGTTCCTTTTTTTTAATGCATTGAGTCATTTTATGAACAATGTGCCTTTTGTGCTTTGCCTACTGTGCTACTATCTTTTTATGAAAATAAGCAGAACGTATTGGACTGCCATCATCTTTTATGTGCCTTTATCATTCTTTCTCTTGCGTTCTCTGTCCCTTTTTTTCTCTCCTCGCCAACCTGGCAAGCCTGCCAAGTGAGTAGAGCTCCAAAGTGGATCAGTCAGTAGCAAATTTAGATTTGAGGTGGGGAAAGCTAATTCCCAGTCCCAGCCAAACCTGTTTATTCAGGAAGAGTCTGTTAGGGACACAAGGACTTGGAGATTCCCATAAGCTCTTCCACCTTTTTCCATCAGTGATCTCTTGTAGTTGTCAACATCCCCAACCGTCCTGCTTTTTGGAAGTGTACAATAAACCCACTTTAACAGTCTCTTTTCTAAGGATGTACCCTTTCCAAACCAGCATCTATCAACTAGCTGGCAATGGCATTGTTTTTAATCATCAGAACCTCAAAATTATTATTATCGCTTCTGATGCGGCAATTAAAACTTCAGGTCAGAGGCACAACGAGTGGTGATCAGCAGCCGAGCTGAGAAGTTTTAATTAGACGATCAGAACCATTAATGCACAAAAAAGGTGTGCGCTGGGAAATTAACGGGAACGTCTTAATCAGGGTTAGCGACTCCGAAGAGGAGTCAAGTGAACAGAGAGCAAAAAACAAATCATTTCCGCACCACTGGGACAAAACTCAATTAAATATGCATGCGGAAAAATGGAAATTTCTCAGCATCCGCTGCAACGACTGTTAGAAAACTGTGGCAAAATCTCACGGCGGGGTCGGGGACCTGCTTATTGTTATTCTTCTGTAATAAAAATGAAAGATGGGCCAGATGCTGGGGTCTGGGTGCAGTGGCGTAGATGTCCATCAGTGGCTTTCCGCTTGACTTCCTTGCGACTCCTGTACCATGCAGGGAAGAAGAGAGACAGAAAGAGAGAGTGTGGAGGGAAACATTTTCCTCTTGCAGGCTGTAAATTTGCAAAAATAAAAACACACTAATTTCCAAGCTTGTCTGTATATGTTTGCTTATGTGGTTCAGCGATTTTCCTGAAACACACTTACACACACACAAACACAAACACACTCTCACACGTACCTCTCCCTCGAGAGCCAGAGACATGAAAGGTTCACTGAGCCACACACTGGGAGCCTTGTCGATTAATCTGCCAAAGGTTCCTGAAGTTATAACTAGACTTTTTTTTTAAGAGTTACAGTAGTGCAACTCTCAGTTGCATATTGTAAAATAATCCTGAGCTGAACAGACATCTCGCAGACCTTGTTTGTATTAATTAACTTGAGATATTGCAGGGGGTTTGTCCCTGTGTCAGTCATGTTGGAACTCAGCGGGAATCTACAACAGGCCCTGTATCTGTGTTTGATTAGTTGAAGAGATAAGCTTCACTTTAAGCAGGTTATATCTACCTCTCTTATATGCAGACCCCTCCTGTGAGCTTGCTCCATCCAAACTCAAACACTGTGGGGAGTTGGTGTGCTCATGGAGCAACGCTGCTCTCTAAATTAACAACAAAGTTAAGTTTTGCAGTTTTCTGAGTGACGTAAGTTGATTGCACAAGCATTTGGATATAAGGTGCCTGGTATGTTAGATAGTATGCTAGATAGAGGTAAAGTCTTGACCCTTCCAGACAGAATCAGTGTTAACTCCCACATCCTGCACCTGTGGCAGGCTCTATTACAGTCTGTGCACGTTCACACAAATAATCCACTTCCAACAGTGTTATTAGGATTTGAAACACCACTTGATTGAGCCTGATATCTTTCTGGCACACAAATAGACACTCTGTATCAAAAGCCAAAAAGACCTGTAGGGCTTCGAGCTGTGGAAACTGCTCTTTTGTCAGTGGAGAGGGCCAGATGACACAAGGTGACTCATCTGGCTATGAGAAGAAGCAGGACCAAAAGAACTTTAATGCTGATGCTCTTATTTTTGACTGAAGATGAAAAAGAAGCCGACCTAGTCCAAATGCATTCAAAATAATTTACTGTCTTTTTCTTCGTGTTTTAGCCTTATACAGACACTGTGTGGCTCTTCTTTGAGGTCCTGCACTGTTTCCAGAAAAAGTAATGTCACTGTTAACATAAGCAGTTGGAAACATTAGTTTCAGCTGTTGTGTTCAAACTCAAACCTGCTTAGTTTTTCCAGCTCCCAGTGCTTACTGAGGTGTCTCCTCTTTGACAATTAGCACACCGGGCTAAAACAGAGAGTAAATAATGTCCGATGCGTGTGACAGTGTTGTTTTTCTTTCTGATATTCATTAATAAGGCAGAATGCTTACTGGACTTTCACAGAGGTGGAGGGATTGGCCCCAGGGGGAGAAGTTGTTCTTTCATGTATATCCCCACAGATTTTATCTCATTGTATGCTATCATGCACACAAATGACTTGAGGTAAACAGCTTAGTGTTACCATAGCAATCTTTACTGTAAGCAATGGCAAAAAGCTGCAGTGGACAGAAACCCAGAGCATAAATAATAATTCTTACTACTTCAATGAACTGTTGAACCATAGCATGTTCTTCCTCAAGGGAAGCATGCAATATTTAATTTCTTTTAAATCTTGTTTTTTAAAGGAAAAGAAAAAGAATTAACATGGTTTCTGATTATTTAGCCTGGTTGATAGTCAGTGGGAAATGTTTGGTTCTCCACTCATGCTCTTAAATGTTAACAGAAAAATCACACATAAATAAGCACTAATGGAAAGAAACAATTGAGAAGGGGTCATTTCCTACAAGGAGCTGGAGATTGTGGTACAGCGGAAATGGGTAGTTAAAGTATGAAATACTGACCACAGAAAATAAAAAAAGTATGACCTCAACAGCAACACCCAAATGACCTCAACTACCTCTGCAGTTTTTGTTTTTTTTCTGAAAAAAAAACCCAAAACAATTTATGTCTTCCACTTCCTAATAGTTTTTCCAGCTGATTGTTTTTGTTTTGTTTTGTTTTTCCAAAATCGCTGTCCATTCACCCCCACCTTCAATTGTCTACCACTAAACCTTACAGTAGCCCTGCCGCTAATATACAGTCCCCTGAAAACTGCATGATTCCTGTAGTCATTGTTTCAGAGAGGAAGACTGCAATGTAAATACCATAACTGAGAAAGCATGTGTGGGTTACACTGGGTTCATTGTCTGGCGACGAGGTGATCTGTAAACTCCTTCAAATTGCATATCCTTTAATGATTCCGCAGCTTTGGAAAAGAAAATGAAAACAGGATTTTATGTTGCCGCGATGTGATTTACATAATGCCAGCAATGGCTCACACATGATTGTGCTTGGCTTTATGGCTAAAGGGAAATGAAGAGGCTCACACTCGCTGATATAAAGAGCGAATTGAGTCTTGAAGATAGAACTTTGTTACCTCAGATATTGCACACTTTTCTATGCTGAAACAGTAAGTCCATAAGTCACTAGTGTGGATTATCTTAAGAGTGTGCCAGGGTTAAAATTTAACTCAATAAGACACACAAAAAAGAAATAATTCTGCATGGAGTGTTTTCGCGGCTTTGCTTTCTGGTTAATAAAAGAACACATGCCCTTTGTAATCCCCCTGGGGATTTCTCTGCTTTTTTGATATTGTACATATATCATTAGTCATTTTCACCTTTATTTTTATTTATTAGTTACTTGTCCAGACAATCTGTTCTTAGAAGTGATCTGTGGTGGTCCTGAAAATAATTTGAAAGGTAACAGAGTGCAGTTTCTGCCCTAAAAAGGCAGCTCTGGATATGGAATGCCACAGGCAGCTGTTCCTGCCTCATCAGAGGACATGTTATAAAGATAGCCCCAGTTAGGTTGAAATAATGCCACCCATTCCTGCCCCAAAGCACACTCTATCATGTGCTATTGTTCAGAGAGGCCCCGCTGGGCAAAAATGCTGAGACATGTTGGGATATATAATATTCTTAACTAAAGGTGTTTAAAAATTATAAACTACAAAAATTTTTTTTTTTTTAAACAAGGCACATTATAGCCATTTCAGCAGCTCCCGTAGAGACAACCGTTGAATCTAATCTTGCCAAATAACTAATGCAAGATCTAAAATGCCCAAAAGTTTTCAGTGTTTTCATTTTACATCTTGGCAGCTTAAATGCTGCAAACCTTCCACTCCCCCCACTCTCAGTGTCAGAACCACAACCCCTTGAGGTGAGAGCAAAGATAACATTTCACAGTGTCTATATAACGCTGTCATGTGAAGGATTATGTAGCCGTGTACTAGCTGCTTGTAGTACTATAGGGGGGTCTGATACATATCTGCCTGTGGTTTCAGCTGCTTGTGCTGTTTTTTCCTCTCCTTTTTTCCATCACTGTGTTAAAAGCTGACCAAAGACCTGACTGAGACAGACATGTACAGTATCTCTGTGTGTCCTTCCAGTCTTGTGCTGTTATTGTTAAGTGCTTTTGGATGTTATTAATAGAAGCAGCCACTTTTGTCCGTGCCAGTTTGTTTTCTTTTTTCCATTCTGATGTTTAAAATCAGTTGAAGTTTCAAACATGGAAGAACTGGTTCAGACTCTGTTTCTGGTCATATTGAAAGCAAAACTAACTCTTGTTTTTAACAAGGGATGTAAAAATACCTGTTTGTTCAGTGCACAGTGGAGTGAAACTGCTCAATAGAATTGTTTTTAGCCAGTCTTATATTTCTCTTTTTCCTGTTTCCAGCTGAAAGGACTTTTTGCACTGAAACGACCTCAGGAAAACCCAAGATGGCCGCCAAAAGGAAAGGTGGCCTAAAACTCAATGCTATCTGTGCCAAGCTGAGTCGCCAAGTGGTGTTCGACAGCAGCTCCCAGAATGCAGAGGGAGACCAGAGTGTAGCCGAAAACAGTGAGCGTGGCAGTTCCCACTACGATGACTGCGAGACCAACTTCTCAGAGAACCTGAGCCTGAGTCAGAGCCTCGAAGAGGATCAGAAGAGACGCGAGGCCATTGAGAAGTGGGTCAACGGCGAGTACAGTGATGAGCCACTAGCGCCTGATGACGAGCAGGAGCATGAACTCAAAGTCAGCCATGACGAAGACGGCCCTCCTGAGGGCGTATACATGGTACAGCCTAAAGGCTGCAGTGATGAGGAGGACAATGCTGAGGAGCCTGAGGCCACTGTGGCGTCTCAGGACGGCAGTTACCATGACGACAAAGAAGCCGAAGACAGGCCTCCGAATGATGACAACTATATTCCTCCAAATGAAGCCCAGCGTCGCCAAGCACCTTTCTCCTCTCCAGGTAGGATTAGCCCATTTTCTCCGACCAATATACCTCCATCTTCTCTGATTTATACTTGACCCATTGTACACAACTTAAACCAACACCAGTTTTGCCCTTCACAGCTTCAAAGGCTTACAGAGAGGAGAGATGACATTCCCACATCCACATAAGCTTAAGTGTGCCCACCACTGGAAAGAGATGCTCTAGAGTTACATTATGAATAGCCAGTGACATTATTACTCCAAATACAGATTCAACTGGTTGGCCAGAGGGGAAAACAGGAGTTTGTGTGTAGTTAACTGTATGAAGAAATTCATAAACGGAGAAGGTTTATAACGTTAAGCATTTATGCATTTATGCATTCTCCCAGCAGCTGAAGGCCGAAAGCAAATGGCAGGGCCAGGCTAAGCTTCATATTACAGCCAGGATTACATACTGAGTCTTTGATTTTTTTCCCTAAGCTCACTAAACTTAGCCACTGCCTCAAGCTCCTCTGTAACATGGAGCAGCCTTCCGTTTAATTTTCTTTTTTTTTTCCCCCAACAGTTGCCAAATACAAGAGATCAGTGGTTAAATAAAGTCACAAACACAAAAGTTATATTACAGCTCTACATGACACCTTTTTGGTTGCAGACATGAAAATGTTTTTATTGATGTCTTAATACAATGAGCTCTCATTGTTAGTGACTCACAGTAACCCTTGGTTAGTTGTGGCATGATGTTCCCTCTGTATAACTCGCTGATTATCAAGTAGATAAACTTGCCAAAGAATGTGTTAACGGTACAAACAATCTTTTAAGAAAGCGCTGTTTAGTGTTATACACTTTTGACCCTTGAAACGGAACTCGCATATGCTTATAAGAAGCCTTCAGCCTTTCGCAGAAGTGAAAACACAGAGCAGTAAAAGTAAGGAAAAAAAAAACAGAGCTTGGTTTTATCAATAGATAAAGCCCTCTTCACATAGAGAGAGAGGGGGAAAAAAGCATTTTGAAGGTGAAACCAGTTGTAGCTGAACAAAAACAAGTTCTGTTAAGTGCCTGTTTGCTTCAGTTAAACTGTTTTCTGGGCTTTCATCTAGATTTAGATATGTACCTCAGTGACATGTACAAATGCTAGTTTTTGACGTCATTTCTTTTTGCTATAACTAACTGCACAGTAAAAACTCTGGGCACACACACAATTGAGGGCAGGGGCTTCTCAGAAAATGATGCAGGTTTCATTTCAGAGGTAAAAGAAGTCTTTTGTGGTTTTAATTAGTCATTTTGTTTACTTCATTGCAGTAAAAAAGGCTTCTCTGTAAACATGTGGAACTATTGTGCAGCAGGCCTACACCTTTCCTTTTTCGTTCACTCACCAGTTTAAATCTCACAACAAAGCCGGCGTTTGAAGACTGCAGGGAGAGCATATACTGCATCAGTAGCAAATCTTTTCTTTAAAGTTTTTTTTTTTCTTAGTTGCTCTTTGTTGATTGTAACTAGGGCATCTATATTGCCATGTTTCTGCTCAGCTCACAATTAAAACATTTTTCCTCTCTCTCTCTCTCACTCACGCGCTCTCTTTTTCGCTGCTGTCTTTCAAAGGCTGATGTGGAGTGCACATAATTAT
>JAOWBL010000022.1:5152338-5186775 GCA_028564865.1 Zenarchopterus dispar | reverse complement strand
GATTGTAACTAGGGCATCTATATTGCCATGTTTCTGCTCAGCTCACAATTAAAACATTTTTCCTCTCTCTCTCTCTCTCTCTCTCTCTCACTCACGCGCTCTCTTTTTCGCTGCTGTCTTTCAAAGGCTGATGTGGAGTGCACATAATTATGCATATAAACATAGTGGCTTAATTATCTCTCACAACATCAGTGACAATGTAATTAACAAACATTGCAAGATCAATGAGAGAAACTGCGACCTTCAAAACATTTAACTCCTCGCATTGAGGCATTGTGCGGATATCCTATCAGTGCAAAACCCCAGAATACTTTTCCTAGATAATTTAGATGTCGCATTAGAGCCCTCATAAGCCAGTCAACGGAAAAAAAAACAGTGCATAAAAACTATGAAAGCAATGACAGAGATGCTCATAGCGATGGATCAAAAAGGGTTGACCGTAACTTCCATTTGCAATTCTGGGTTCATCCTAAGAGGTTATTCTTCATTTCAGACGATTTCAAAGCCCCCTCTATTTACTGCCTGTTAATTAACTTGGCAAACAGTGAGCACGTCTAAAGCTTCTGAATTTTTGTTTTTTATTTGGTGACACATTATATCAACAAATGCACATACTAGCTATTCTTTACTTACTTAACACTATACTTTTAAACAAAACACATTCAAAGTAATTCACTGATATGAATATATATAGCCCATTGCAGCTCAGAAAAAAAGAAAAGAAACCTCAAATATTTTAACCAAATGTTTTACATTCTATATTCGTGCTTCTGTAGTGACAGTAGTGACACTCTTTAGAAGCTATTCAGACTCTAGATTAGTCCATATATAGCCAGTAGCTTGCATCTTTATCATCAGCAACACCTCTGGCTCTCAGTCCTGTGAGCGCTGAAGCCGTGCCACTCTGATGGCCATGTTTGGTCAACAAATGGAGATATAATGCCCATCTGTTATCATATCTGCGAGGGAAAATGTGGCCTAATTGCCTCAAATATAGACAAGGCAGGTCTGCGACATGCGTTGGATTTTGCTTCCCTGAAGTGTCAAGATTAGGAACTACTTGTTTGTAGATCTTTTCCAGTGTCACAGAAGAGAGTGCAGATAGAAATGTCAACTGTGTCATTTAGCAGGACAGAAATGGGTGATTGTAAAAGAAAAACAGAAGATTATCTATTTATTTATTCATTCATTTTGAAGGGATGAATGTCAACAGAGAGGGTGGGGGCCAAATCAAGCTTTATCCCCTATGACGTGCATAGTTTCCCACCTGGCGTCACATGACATCATCAAGAGGGAGACAGATAGAGGTTGACTAGAAAAGTCATTTACATGGTGTTTTAGAAAGGTTATCTCCTGTCGGTCCCTGTCATAATCCCTTCAAGTCCAATCATTTGCCTTTCATTGATAGTACATCACATGTCCTGGCTAATTTTTCAGAGAAGGTGATGATAACATCCCAAAGCAAATGTAAAAGAAATAAATGTGGTGTAATTTACTTAGTAATTTATAGCAGTAATTTACAACTAACTCTGCCTCTACAGTTTTTTTTTAAATTTTGAATGTGCTTTAAATTAATATTGATCATTCATATTAATGATTAGAATTATATTTAATATATTAGATTGCATGTATTTTTACAACTATATTTTTGAATATGATATATATTATTTGTGTGTGTTTTGGTGTTGTTTTTCTTAACTATAATTCTTCAGGCAGTGTTTCCTCTTTTCTCACACAGACTATAATGGGCGAGGCTGCTCTAAATCTGGAGCCATATGATATACTTTGACCTGAGATGCTTTTATAACTACAGAAGCGATAAAGTAGATTTTAATTCAAATGTTTTTTTCCTTCATTTTAAATATACTTGTTCAAATATATTTCTTATGCTTCTTAATGGCAAATACAATGATCAGTTAGAGCTGAATGAAAAACAAAAACTTCATCAGGCAGTAAATACAAACGCAACACATGCACAAGTACACTACTGTATCTCTGTGGTTTTAGTACATGTGCAAACACGACAGATTTGACAAACCGATCTGTGGCAAACATGTAGGTTTTTCCTCTCAAACACCTGATCTATTTCTCCTAAATTTTTCATGCCACTTCGATCCACCAGATACTCTTTCATACTGATCCACAGAGCAGAGGAACAACCCCAACATGGTGAATGGAAATTTGGGGATTATTTTACATGCTGCACAGAAGATGTGAAGAGCAGCGCCCAGTGACTGATTTAGCAATAACTGAGAAATATGAGACAAGAGCAGATATATTTGTGTATTAATTACCTTGGATGGTAGGTGGTATTACCTCCCACCGGCTCATGTGTGCTCTAGTGATGAAAACAGCGATAAAAATTTTTTTAAAAGAGACTTTGGACCTTGTCCCAGTGGCTATGCCAAGGCTGCGTTAAGAAGGCCAAAGGTTTTACATGGCCCTGTTGAAATTATCATCTGGTACATTACTAGCATATCTGTGTTCTGGGATTCTGCCTAATATGCAAAGTGACGCAACAGGAGACTTTTGGAAATGACTCAGATCTGCAAACACCAGTGTTTGGTGAAAGCCTGCCCCACTGTTCCCAGTTATCTCTTTTTTATTTATGCTTTTGTCTCACTCACTTATCCAGGTTCCTCTTCTTTGTGCAGCTGCTTTCACTTCTTTCAGGCCAAATCATCCTTTACTTTCCCCCAGTCTCTGACCACCTCTGCTAACCTGGATTAAACTTAATGGGGCAGAATTAAACTCTACATAATGCAATTAAACTATACATTCACTGTATTTCGCCTGTGTCCTTGGGGAAATTGTCCAACTTAATGGACTATTAAAACAAAAGCAATAGCTCAGTTCATAAATATGTAAAAAAGAAGGAATTGTTCTTTTCCGTTTTGAAGGTGACACAAATTGTTATTTAAAAATACCTTTTTTTATGAAATGCTCTAAATATGCCATACATTTTCTGCAGGTGGTGCATTAAATCCTGACATAACAAGAATCACTCATATTGGAAAAAAAAAAAATTCACTGCAGCTTAATACGTTGACGCCTTTACATCATTTCTAAAAAGCTGAATTTGCTGATTTATTTTAAATCTCTAAAGTATCACTTATATAATTTTGCAAGAAATATCACTTAATGTGGTTATCACATAATTTTTCATTTAAAACATCAACCTCCACCTTAATTTTCTAATAAGTTTTGACAACATCAATGTAATGAATATAAAGCAAGCAAACAAACAGAAAAGGCTTCTATAGTTTGTCACCTGCAAATTAAGCAGCACTTCCAAAACAGGAAGAGTCTCAGACTTCGTTTGTAGACACATAAATACTGACGCTTTTACAGATGTTGGAGCCTTGCAGTGCACAAGCACTTTTCCTGTTGACACATTGGCTGTAGTTCCAGTGTAGAGAAAAAAACACCAATGTGTTATTTCTAAACATTTAATTTTCAGAAAGATAATGATGTCATTAGATTTTAAGTTTTTAGCTGTATTGAATTATCACAATGTGGCTGTATGTTTTCCTAAATGTTAATATATTGAACAAAATATAGAGAAAATATAATTTACACATGTAACATAAAGTTAGCAGACTGATCCTATTTGTCATACCTGACTGGAGGCAAAACAAACAAACAAAAAAAAAAAACCAAACAGCTAAATAATGATGCCAAATAACTACTCAAAGTAAAACTAGAATCTGCACACATGTAGAATTTCCACGGTGCAGCAGCATTAAAATTGACCAAATGGTTTATAAACTTAAAACTTTCAGCTGTACAAGCAGCAAATTTTAATAAAGAAAATTGCAAATATTTTGAAAATCCATACACATGAGTTTATCCTCTTTTCCTCTGTGCAGGAGAAACATCCGCTCTGCAAGACTATGCAGCCAACACCATGAATGAATTTCTGGGGATGTTTGGTTATGATGACCAGCAGGTAAGGGATGAGCTGACCAAGAAGATCAGCTTTGAGAAGCTCAAAGCCGCTACCTCAGACCCCTCATCCCTCAGCAGTGAGGAGGCCTCACGACGCGCCCGCTTCTCCAAGTATGAAGAGTACATTCGCAAGCTGAAAGCTGGCGAGACGCTACCTTGGTCCATGCATACTTCCCCACCCAAACCGGATGACCTCAATTCAAAACTGTCCCAAGACAAGAGTGCTACCATGCTCCAGTCCTCAGGGTGCCTACCAGGGGCTGAAGCACAGATATACCCATCCAGCCTGGACCACAAACAGCCGGTGGCCCTTCAGCTGGGTAATTCTCGGCCACCCAACCCCTCCCACATGCAGAACATGGCTTCCCGAGCCTCCAAGTATGACTTCTTTATTCAGAAGTTGAAGATGGGTGAGAGTTTACAACAGCAGAACGGCAGTGCTTACAAGCGACCCTCTAAATACGACCTGGAGAACGTCAAGTTTCTACACCTCTTTAAGCCCGGTGAGGGAAACCCTGACATGGGTGGTGCCATTGCCTTTAAGACTGGCAAAGTGGGTCGCCCTTCGAAGTATGACATCAGAACGATTCAAAAGCTAATGCCGGGAAACCCTGAAGCATCACTGATGCCCAATGTCCTAGCCACAGCACCAGGTAATCCAGGAGCTCCTGGTGTCCCTACTGTGGGTGCGGTTGGTGGTAGCATCGCTCCAGGGCTTACAATGGACCAGGCCGGACACATAAGCTTCAATGCTGCTGACTATATAAAGTCCAGCTTTTCCAAGACTGACTCTATCACCACGGGCACGGTTTCCTCTGTTAAGTAAGTTCATACATTTTTATAATCTACAACATAGCTCTTTGCCAAGATCTTTAGCTTTTGATTTGTTCAACAATATGCCTTAAAGTATGACTAGAGCTGATATACTATCAGATAAAACTGGTGTTAGTAATATGAAGAGATTTGTGATATATCAGGAAATCTCAGAACAATTTGAAGTTTACCTTTTATCCTTTTTAACTAGTCTTCTACATCGGTTTACTAGTTGTTTTTTTTTATTTTAGATATCCAGATATAAATGCAGAGCAACAGTCTGATACATCAAACCTAGTGACAAATGGCTGATAATTCATAAGGAGAGATAAGAGCATGTATAGAATGGCAGATCTCTTTTAGTAGAAATGGTGAAATGTGTGATTCTTGAAAGAGAATACATTTTGATATACACACCCCCCAATGTAAAAAAAAATTAAAAAAATAGATTGAAAAGATGCCAAACCCACTTTTGTCTTCTTCACTTATCTAGTCTCTCAATGAAGCCCTTGGAGCTAATGAGAAGCTCACATACACTTAACTGTTTCTGTGAGTCAGTTGGTCTAACGCAAAGGTAATTGCTACCTCCAGAGCAGCCACTAGGAATGTAGTGTGAAATAGCGCATAGCGCCCAATAGATCCACGACATGATGAGTTGCGAAGGCACATGAAGTGTTTACTTGCTGTAGCACTCCATGGAGACTGATTTAGCACAGTCATCGCAAAGTGACTGACTTCTTTCGTTTGGCTAGGGTGTAACAACTCCCCTTTAATTACTTTGGAGCCATGACTAACCTCTCGGTAAGTCGCAGGGGCCAACTCAACACTGCCTGACGAGTGCACTTTAAAGGAAGCAAACGAGGGGTTTGGGGAGCTAACCTACAGCTGTGTGCAGGGCTGGTAGGAAGGAGCTCCCAGAGTCTATTTGATTGGTTTTGACCTTGTTTCTAGTTAGTCAAGATGTATCAGAGAAATTGTTCAAGAGCCTTCAGGCACCTCTCCCTGAGGCTTTGGCCTTTGTCAGGTTGGGGCTCTGTGAAGCTGGCTAACTGACCCAGTCTGGAGCGAGTGGGTGGAGATGGGGTGTTTGGGAGAATGCGTGACAGTGCATCCTCCCCTCTGAGCCAGGTTAACCTGAGGTCATCCCCTGCGTGGAGCTGCTCACATGGAGCTAAATACCTTTTGCTGGGAGGGAGTGAACAGAACCAGTGCTGTGTTATGACTGTTAGTCTGCAGGCCGTACTGCTGCGAGCTTCATGAAGAGAACCACAGCACAGGTGGCAACCTACGCTGCCACTGTAATATAATACATTTCACATTAATTTCTGTCTTGAAACGTGTTCGAACTGAAACTTTCACTGAGGCTATCATCCTGATCCAAATGCACCTGGAATTGTCTTACATCTGTGTCCAGACTGGTTTAAGTAAACTTTGACATCAGTGTAGAGCTAAGACCTCCAGAGATTATTAAAAATAAACTATTCAGAGCATTTTCTTTTTTGCTTTATCCCCACATCCCCTCACATCCCCATTATCCAGTTATGCATATGAGCACTCACCAAAATAAATCCATAAAAGATTAATGTCCTTTTGCACCCGCATTTTGCCTTTCATTGGTTGGGAGACCATGCATCAAAGTATGCACCTTCCATCCTTGATTTACATGGCTCATGGAAACACTGTTATGCCAAAGCAAAATGTATATTGATAGTCCAAAGTTTGAGAGCTGCTTGTAAGTAAATATTGTGTCAGTTTGTTCTTATTAAGAACAGGCAGCCCTAGCTCACCATTAATCCTGTCTGTTTTGTGTTTGCTGTTGCATTAGGAATGGTCTGCCACCAGATAAACCCACCAGTGATGACATCAACCTCTACCAGAAATATATTGCCAGGTATGCAAATCCATCAATGCGCCACACCAGTAGAAATACACTCAAAACAGATCCAACGTTTTTTTTAATCCACAGATGGTGCATTTTAGTGATGTAACTACATCGTAAACTGGTATGAGAATGTTCTTTGGGCAGTAAATTAATTTAGAAAAGACTTCAATTTATGTGTTGAGAGGTGGTGGAAGGATGAGGCGTAATGAAAGAGAAATGGTTCGATGATGGCTCACTGTAAATGAATGAATAAATGCTCACAGTTTGCACTGCAGTAAAAGACTCAGAATAACATAATTGTGTACAAGTCATAGCTGTAACTGAGGCGGAGAGGTAAGTGATCAGGCTGGGTTCCTGTTGAGTTCTGCCATCTAAACACAACCCCAAGTTACTGATCTAAAAAGTGCGTCATTCACACCAACAGAGACAAAAGCATCAGAGGAGGGACGATATCTAATGTTTCAGTGGACATAGAACAATGTCCCCATTCTTAATTCATCTTTTGCCGACTCTAGAAAGGTGATTATCACTTGTTTGTTTATTCTGTTCAAAAAGAAAGAAAAGCAGCATTTGAAAAGGCAAAGTGGCTTTGGCGCTAATGATTACTTCTCCAAACCATAACATGAAGGGCACAAATCAAAGCCTTGGCACTGACAGAAAACACACATGCACCCGTTCTCTTGCACAGACACCCACACACACACAAAACCCCTTCCTTGGACTGATTACATTTTGCAAGAAGATTTAATTAAGGAATTTTTAATGAGGCTTCTGCTGGCACTGCCAAGAACTGTTTTGATATTTGCGCTGCATAATGCATAAAATTTGTCTAAACATCTCGGCAGTTGATGCACAGGGAGGTTGCAGATAAGCCCAGATACAGTTTCAATTTCCGTGTTGGGGCTGAGGAAAAAAAAAGAGAAAGGAAAGAAGAGCAGGGAGGAAAAAAATGGAAAAAGAGGGCTCATAGAAAGGGCAAATGTAGCAGTGAAAGGGGGGGATAGAAGCGGGGAGAGGGGTCGTTTATAGAGCCAGGACTAATGAGTGCACTATAAGAAAAAAAACCAAAAAAACCTTAACAAACGTGTTTTTATTCAATCTTCACAAAAACAGGAAAAAACAAAAGCTGCTCATCTTTTCACTGGACTAGAATTTGATGTTTTAAAGAAGCCTCCTGTCCATGTTTAGTTGTAGTTTTCACTCTTTAAATGCTTTTATGCACCCACCGTTGCCTTGACACTTTGATCTGTGTATCTCTATTGTAACTGGAGATGCGCAGCAATCTCTGTATTGTGGCGATATTAATATTTAATCTGCTGCTGAATAGCAGAGGCCCATTAGGCCCCCTGACGCGGCAAGTGGGAATTGTCCAGAGGCAAAGTGATACAGCTGGGCACTGAGCGGAGGGGTGGGCCATGGTCTCAGGGGGACGGAGAGGTGGGGTTGCTTTGTGTGTTAATCATCTCGAATGTGCATGTATATGTGAGTGAAGAGGAGTGTTGGTTTTATCGTATGCAAGTTCAACTTCTGGTCTGACTTTTCTCTACCTTCATCGCTGTTTTTACAGTCTTTTAAAGACACACACACACACACACACATACTCACACAGCCAACTTAAAAACAGTGGTGGATATGCTGCTCAATTAACTTAATGAACTCAGCAAAGTGATCTGTAAATGCAGCTCTGGGATAATCCTAACAAGGAAAAAACAGAAAGAGAGATGGAAAAATATTACTTAGCCCCCTTTTCCCCCTCTCCTCTGCACTATAGCAGATGGAGTCCTTGGCAGCAGCAGTGCAAATGTTTATTTGTGTGTTTTAACTGGTAATTGGAGGATTTTAACAGTCATCATCGTCAGGCTTATAATCACCACCATAAAAGTGGCTGTCTAACAGCAAATAGCTGCCTCTTTTTTCTTTTTTCTTTCAATAACTATCCCCGGGCTAAAATTGGGTTTCTGGGCTCCAGTTGAGAGGATGAAATGGTATGATACCTGACTCTTTATGGTTTACCTTTATCCATAAAACTGGTTAACCTGAAAGGATTGTGCACTGCTTTGACAAGGACTTTCACAGTGAGGAAAAATAAAGAAGTCACGGTGTTCCTAATGATTTAGTGTCTGTGTGCATATGTGGCGAGAAGGGGTTTTAGCATAATAAGTGTCTCTTATGGGTCCTTTGGAAATAAATGAAGATAATTCAGTTGAAATTGGTGTGACAGATGGGTAAATTATTGCAAGAGTGTGAAAAGCAGCACTCAGTTTGAAGGTGTGAGCTGTGTTACTTTGAAGGTGACGTGTGATGAGCACAATACCAGCAAGTATTCTTTTGCCTATTTTATTTTGTGCTCGTGGTATTTTTAAATGTTTTCGTCACTAATCAGTCTTGATTTGCTGTTGATCATTTCTGAATTTCATCTTTCTAAGTTGATTCATTCAGCTTTTAAAATCCATAAACAGTTCTTCCTGTGAAGAGCTTTGTTTCCGAGTTTTGAACCAGAACTGGCGGAGTTTTATTTAGCGCTTTGTGTCACAGTCAAAATGTGCAGCTCTTGAAATGTGTCCTGTCACTTACTTTTCAGGTTTTCTGGAAGTCAACACTGTGGACACGTGCACTGTGCCTACCAGTACAGAGAGCATTATCACTGCATGGACCCTGATTGTAACTACCAGGTCAGCACAAGCACTTCATTCTCTCTGAGCATAATTTAAACTAAGCTTTTAACATTTATGTCATGTGACAGCCACCCTCATTGGTGAAAGATTTGGTGACATTGTTTATTATAACATCATGCGGTGATTTAAAGCTAAAGCATGATTTGAAAAAGAGGATGTGATGTTCGGTGGTAACGTGTAATCTTTTCATTCGTGGTCACACCCAGCCAAAGTTGACACAGATGAAAAGTTTGTTAGTCTTAGGTCTGCAGAACAGGCTACGGTTTTTAAATCGTTTGGAGCCTACGTTTAATAAACTCTCACTATTAATCTTGCCCTAATCCCATGAAATATCATGTATGGCACAAGAAGTAGAAAGAAAAAAACACAAAGTGGATCATTCAGATCATACCTCAGGCCCTGTATTTGCAGCAGCCTGAGAGAATTAAGCAAACATCAGAAGATTTGTCAAAGATGTTTAAAAAATTTTTTTTGCATCCCTGCACAGCTTCTCCTTGCTTTCCTAACAATTTTCTGAATGAAGCCATCTCCTGCTATGATCTCCTGTCTACTCCCAATCAAAAGATATTACCTCATGATAAAAATTGTTTATGTGGTGAGAGGCATCACTGATCTAAGCTTTCATTTTCTTCATGAATCCAACTTCACAGTCTGATGAGACACATTCTTGGAAGAATACGAAGGAAAATCATTCCATGTCATTATTTAGAGCGTTAGTTCAGGTTATCATGGCAATTTCCACGGTCAGGTCCACATTTCTCTGTTGCTTTTGCGTTGCGTGGAAACACAGATATGCTTTGGAAGCCAGCTCTCAGGATGTCAATACAATGAAAAAAACAAGCAGGCAGAGCGATAACTCATGAAATGTTACATGACACACACTCCTGGAATATTATCCTGCCACCAGCCTGTGGGGCGATTGGCTGAGTCCTAACATTCTCCTTTCATGGGCTTGTACATGAGGGAGAGTGTGCATCTTGCCACACTAGTGGGAATCCTAAAATAAATGTAGCAAGTGGCTCCTAACCTTCATCACCACTCGACTGAAAATGAGATCTTTTTCCCAGTCAGCTCTCTCCATGGCCTATTTTGGACAGCTTGATGGATCGAATGTACCATGACCGCAGTTCAACTTGTCTTCCGGTCATCATCCACCATTTCACACTAGAAAGCTCAAAGTGCATAACACACATTTGTAGTTTTCAGGGGAAAAAAGAACAAAAAGATATTCAAATAGTGATAAAATGTTAATCAGTTAGATTAAAAATCCTAATGAAGTGTGTGCTCTTACAGCAGTCAGACATCTCAGAAACATACAGTGGGAAGCAGTCCAAGAGCAATGAACAGCTGTGTGAGATCTCAGCTTTTTAGTTGTGCGCAAGTGGAACACATGACACAAAGCAATTACCCTACTTTGTACAGCAATTAGTTGCTTTTAAGAATATTTCTTTCTGATGCCCCCCCCCCTCCCTCAATTGCAGATAGATATGGATTGAAGATAGAACTGTCTCATTGATTTAGGCTTCTCCTGTTACAGTTTCAGTAACATCAGCTTAAACCCAATTACAGCAGATTTGGTTGCTGCAGGTCTCTGTGGAATGACTTTCTTTCTGTTTCCCCTTCCTGACTTGTGTGGATGTGGGAGGGATTTATTTATTTATTTACTCGTAATTTTAGCAGTCGGCTGTCTTAGCATATTCATTCATCATTACAGGCGAAACCTGCACCAAAAGCAAGCGTTAATGCTTTAATTAAAAATGGAATCATATCTCAGTGAATTGAAAGGAAAATGTTTTTGGTTGACTTGTTTGTTTGTTTCCGTTGTCTTCTGTTTTCCCCTGTGCACATCTGAGAAACCATCTGCATGGAACATAATTTTTCCAGAGCCAAAAACACGAGAACTGTGATCTTGCATGTCAATTGATTCATCTTAATTTGAAAAATACGCTTTGTTGGAAGGGGGGGGAGGAGAAAAAAATAACAAAGAGACAAGTGGTGTTTGGGGAGTATATTTCATGTTCCATGTGGAAGCCTCTCCTGCGCTCGGAGGGTCCCTGTGCCTTCAGTGCTGCTTTTGGAAAAGGACACAAGTTTGAGATATGCAGAGTAAATCAATAACCACAGAACGCATCATCTTTAAAGACATCTTGGCCTCTCCATTGCAGTGTGCACATCCCTCCCTAATGCCAACTGGCTCCTGCATGCTGCAGCTGCTGCTTCCTCACAGATAAAGTGACTTGTTGCTGATTCTGTGACCGGTTTAAATAAACACCAACCTGTTGCCGTACATTTTCCCCCTCCCCTTTTGCAGAGGTTTACCAGTAAGCAGGATGTAATCAGGCACTACAACATGCACAAGAAGAGGGACAACTCCCTGCAGCATGGCTTCATGCGCTTCAGCCCTCTGGACGACTGCAGCGTCTACTACCATGGTTGCCACCTCAATGGAAAAAGCACCCATTACCACTGCATGCAGGTACACCACGCAGATCTACGGCTCCTCTTCTACCTACAAATAAACGAACAGTAAATCCTTAAACAAATACAGTAGACGAGCATGCAGACATATGCACACGCACACATGAAAACATCCGCAAACCTTGATCCATAAGCTTAAGCACTGCAAACCATAAAAATAACCCACTGCTTACTTATGCTGAGAAAGAAAAAAAATATTATTCAATTTATATTCCAGAGCCACACATCATACTGGATTTCTAATAACATATGAATTAGTTCATAATAAAAAAAAATAATGCCCAAATCTGTTCATTTAAAAACTCAGTAAGTGCAAAACATAATTTGTTTAAAACAGTTAAAAGAAAGTTTTAAAAAAACAGCACCAGAGTGGCATGGTATGAAATCATGCATGATCTCAGGTTTTTACCTTCATTTGTAAAATATAATAAAACTTATGTCTTTAAAGAACAGCTTAGTAACATGTGTCCTAAATTAAACTCTTTAAAAAAAATAAAATTAGAAAAGAAAAAAACTGAATACATGCGAGGGCCGCTGGGGTTTTACCCTCCTCCACACTCTCGCTCCTTATTTGGATAAAATTCGGGTAAAGTGTTTATATAAACTACACATTTTTCATCTTTTAGTACCCAGTTGCTTGTTGAAGACGATTCCCGCCTTCTGGATTTGTTTAATTCATTTTTGTCTCTGCATCTGCTTATTTTCAAATGTGTCATCGTGCTGAGGATTTTCTCACTGGCAGGGCAGCAATGTGGTTGAGAGTTAGGATATATACTTTTTTACACACCTCTAACAACATAGTTGTTATTAGGACATTTCAGCCCCTGTTTTAACAGTCCCTCCCTGAGAACCTGCAGATGTTGGCATCGGCTCCTTGGATTTAGGAGGGAAAAAAAACAGAGTGACATTTTTTTCATTGTTTGACTCAATATGGAGAAGTTGCCCGTATTGTGCGGGTGAAAAGTGCCATGGATGATATACAATTGCTTCTTTTATTTCAAACATTACCTGCTTTCCTTCCCCCCTTTGCTGGCTCTGAGGCCTTGTTTGTACCACGACGTTTTAAATTCAAGACTAAGACAGTCATCTTACTTTCCTCTGCCTCCTCCTCCTCTGAAATTCATTTTCAGGGTTACAGTAAGTTTGTAGCAAATCCACCGTCACACTCCATATATGAATTTCATTTTCTAAAAAGCCTCTCTGCCAGGAAGGTACTGTAATTTCAGCTGCCTTCTCTGACCAGTGCCACTTTCAGTAAGCTCTTTTCTTTTCGCTTTCCAGTTGTCACCGACATGATGATAATTGTTTCCAATTGTCACTTTTAACATGAAACTCGCAACGCTCGCGTGTGCATTACCACAAATTAAATATTGAATGTGAGAAAACAACTTTGTACGCATATCTAGGCCACTAGCGTTTCCTTAACCACAAAGACAGCTATATCTTGTACAGTATATCAGATCTCTTTAAAGCACAGCATTTCAGAAGCATTACTTTTTCAAAGCTAGTCTTGAAAACTGAAACTCATGCACACACACACACACTGTGGGCCCCAGTCTCAGTTTCCATTACCATGCTTTGTCTCGGCTTTGCAGGTGGGTTGCAGCAAGGTATACACCAGCACCTCAGATGTCATGACGCATGAAAACTTCCATAAAAAGAACGCCCAGCTGATCAACGACGGTTTCCAGAGATTTCGTGCTACCGAGGACTGCGGCACAGTCGGTTGTCAGTTCTATGGTCAGAAGACCACACACTTCCACTGCAGGTGAAAAGACTTCATATGGTGGATCTTGCTCTTTAGTTTTCCTTGTTAGTTATTTCTGTGATAGAACTTTCACAAATCATAAACAGGAAAGACTGTTTTATTGAATTGCTAATGCTATTTATAAATGAAAACTTTCCTATTTAATATAAATGTGAAAAAAGCAACCACAAATAGTATTTCTGAAAATCCCAAACAAAGTGAAAAAAACAGAAAAGAGCATGCGTAATACATTTGAAAATGTAAACTACTAAAAAAATGGAAGTAGTTTTCTCTTATTTTGAAAAGCAGAAGAGAACAGAGGACGTAGCTATGTAATTGATTCATTAAAGTCTCGATTGGTAATAAACTACTCTTATAAAGGTTGCAGATTGTGACGTGTCGCTATGCTGCTGCAGTGTCACTGAACCACTCCAGTTATCATTCCTCCATTGTGAAGTGCTTAAATCAAGAGAACCTTCTCCATAACTCCCATCTGTACTTTTCTCAGACGCCAAGGCTGCACATTCACTTTTAAGAACAAGTGTGACATTGAGAAGCACAAGAGCTACCACATCAAGGATGATGCCTATGCCAAAGATGGCTTCAAGAAGTTCTACAAATATGAAGAATGCAAGTACGAGGGCTGCGTCTACAGCAAAGCCACCAACCACTTCCATTGTATCCGTTCAGGCTGTGGCTTCACCTTTACCTCCACCAGCCAGATGACCTCACACAAGCGCAAACATGAGCGTCGGCACATCCGCTCCTCTGGCGTCATGGGCCTCGCCTCCACCTTCCTGGCTCCGAAGGATGAGCCAGAGGAATCCAGCAATGATGATCTGATGGACTTCTCGGCCATCAGCAGCAAGAACTCCAGCCTGAGTGCCTCCCCCACAACCCAGCAGTCCACTACTGTACCACACTTGTTGACCACACCGACCACTGCTGTCTCCTCCTCCTCTATGCCAGGCCCCACACTAAAGCCCACCCCCTCACTGGCCAGCGCTGGCCAGCGCATGTCCAGCCTGCTGACCCAAGCCCTACCCAGCAACATGCCGGTGGCCCTCGCTCTCTCCAACAGTGCTCTGGCCACCTCCAACCCATTCTTCCCTCTTATGCCTAGGCTGCCTCTACAACCAACTCCACCAGCCGCTAGTCTGATATCAGCTGCTTCTTCTGGGGCCCCCTCCATGCCCACCGACTCCCTCGCCCAAGGCTGCTCCACTGTGGGGGGAGATGCAGCCATGGCATCTACTCCAACCTCCTTGGCCACCTCCTCCATTATGGAGAAGATCTCCGCCAGCAAGGGTCTGATATCACCCATGATGGCCAGACTGGCAGCTGCCGCTCTGAAACCCTCCAACAACTCAGAAACAGGTAGGTCACTTGACAAATGATTGGCATTGTGCTTATTATTTTAATACTATACCCCAGAAAATTAAAATTACTGCACAAAGAAATCACACATTTGAAGTACCTGCTAAAAACATATGCTAAGTAATACAATATATTCAATTAGACACTGCACCTTTCCGTATTCCGTTATGATTGTATTTTGAGACAAAAGTATACATGCTTTGGATAGTTATTGTTTATCATATGATAAACCATCTTATATCCAGAGAGAATATTCTGTGGACAGGGTAGAGAGTGCACTCAGAGGTCATCTGAGTGCTATCCCAAAACAAAGAGAATAAAAAAATAAAAAAATACTGCTCTCAGGCTTCAAGAAGCATACCAGAGGCTTGGTCCTCTGCTTTGGGCTTGTTATTGTGTTGATCGTTTGTTAGATACCCACAATCCATTTGGAGATAAATACGCTGACAGGGGAGAGTAGGGCCCGTAAAAGTCTCTTATGATGTCGAGAGTGAGGGCCTTTGGGGCCTGCGTTGAACATGCTTCCTCATCAATGGTCTCTTATCTCTGTCTGCGCCCGTTCCAAGCAAATGGAGGTGGAATGAAATTAAGTTCAGAAATTGCTAGAACAAAAATAAATAAATAAATAAATAAAAAACTGATAAAAAAAGAAAAGAAAAAACAGAAATTACTGAGGCAGAAATGGCTCAGTGCACCAGAGCGGAGAAGCAAACTTTGATACAAGACAAACACACATGCACGCATCAGCAAAGACACACACTCTCAAAACCTTCTCTTTCCACAAAAACATGTCAGTGTCTGTTTAGCATAAACATAATTCACATAAATTTTGGAGGTAATTGGCTTGTCTATGTTTATCGTATTCCTCTCAGCAACCCCTCCACCCCCTACCCCCACCCTCTGAGAGTGAAAATAAAGTTCAAGTATTCAATTTTGAATATGCACCGCAGAGCATGCTGTTGCATTCAGATAAAGTAGGTTCCCAGTCTGAGCAGGTGGGGTGTGGATTGTTAATGGAACTGCTCCGGATGTTGGGACTGAGAAGGATTACAATTCCTGGTGGTGCTCCCGGAGCAGGACAGGCCCAGGGAGAGAGCTGGGGCAGCTGCTCCAGGGAGCTGAGCAGAGCCCATGCTGTCAGGCTGAGCTCCACCTCTCTGGGCTTGCAGCAGGTAGCGTGAAGATGGGGAAAATGCCTCCGTTGAAGGCGGGGCCTCCACAGATGGTGCCTTCACCACCCCTTTCATTGTCATACTCAGAGCTGCAGCTCAGATCTCTTTGCCGGGAAACAAATAGTTTTGAAAGAAGCTCCCCACTCTTAATCGCTTACATTTTTGTAAAAGTTGATGCAGACACACGATGGAGGGTTAGCTGTGGTTTTGTTTCTTATATTTGCTTCATAAACTGTGTGAACAGGACATTTGGGTCTCAAATGAGGAGGAAGTGGTTTGTGCTTCTCTGTCAAAAAGGTGTGAGAAAAGTCACTCTGTTTGTGGCTATTTTTCACAGTGTTTATTTTCTCGTTAGGTTGTGAAACCTTGCCTCTTTTGCGGTGAATTGTGAATTTTTTTCTGTTTGTGCCTTCAGTTATTTGTAGTATTTTTTTTTTAATAATGTTCCACTCTAATTTACCCCTAAGTGTTTTTCAAGAGATTCAAGCATCTGAAGGGTTTACTAATTAGACACACAGTACAAATGATCTTTCACAAGCTCTGTATCTTATCCAGAGTAATTACATGGTGGTACATTATTCCTGGATAATTTCCAGAAAGAAGCTGCTTTGATTCAAACTCATTTGTTCTCCCTCCTTGGAAAGTAGGGAAAGAAAAAAAATCCTCTCCCGAAGTACATCAGAGTAAGATTTTTTTTTTCTTCATAATCCACCTTAAACAGTCAACTTATCCTCTGATTTAGTGAAGTAATATTTTCCTCAGCCTGGTGATCATGTGAGGATCATACAGTGAGTGGCTACTCTTGATGTAATCTGCTTTCAGTTGATGTAATTGTCAATGACAAGGCAGGGTTTTTCTGGCTAGTTAATTTTGGCTATAGTCTTATGAAGTTGGTGGGGGAGGGATGAAGGCCCAGACATGGACTTGGTAAACATTCAGAGTCATCAAACCAGACACAAAATTGTTTGACTGCTGTTTTCCTTTGCCCCCACCCCTGCCCCATCACCCAGTCCCTCCAACCTCAGCCATTGTCAAACTGAACTGACACTGACACTTCCCCATCTCCTAGCTTTCAGCTGACAAGGCCCAAGACTGGCTTTTCCACTCTGATTCTGCCTGATATGTCTTTGGGTCATCTTGTAACAGCGGGGTGTGTGTGTGTGTGTGTGTTGGGGGGGGGCTGTGTCTGTGTCCGTTTCCCTCTTACATAGGATGGTCTTGTTTGTTGGTTTTTTTTTCTTGCAACAAAAAAGAGTCGATCCTCACCAGGCTGAGGGCTAAGGTCACACACTTGGGTGCCCATGACCTTGACTGTCACTATCCCTCAACACCAGGCCTGATTCCTCAACGAACCAATAAAGGCCGCTGGTGCACTCCAGAACCGTCACACCTCCCACTCACATATATTTTTAAGATAGAAACCACCACTTATTGTCAGCTAGAAGCCCAGCTTCCTCTATATAGCCCCAGGACAAATTAATATTTCAACCCCTCGGGATTAGGAGGGGGCAGGATTCACCTTCCTGTCAGCATTTTTACCCCAGGTCGTCCCCTGGTGTTTTTGTTTATTTGAATTCAGCTCTCCTGTCTGCACTCACAGCTTTCACTGAATACCTATTTTGAGGAGCCTGTGATCGAGAGGTCGCGCTATTTGAACCAATCTGATTGGCTGTCAGCTCCAATCTGACCGACATAGCGCCCCTGTTCCTTGTGGGTGCACTCAGTGGCATTGGCCGCCGCTCGTTGTCAGGCCAACAAGGAGCTTGAGAAGGTGGTGAGGGAGGGGGTGGCCAATCTGAGACTGCCACTTTCCCTCAGCATTAGCATCTCACTTAATGACCAGTTAAGAGGCAGCCGGGCAAATGAGTTGTGACAAGTGCTGGAGAAAAAGGAGTCTTTTTCCCTCATATCTCCCGCCTCTCAATCACCATTTAAAAGGCTTGACGGCCTGACATAATTTTGCAATAATTATCACTCGGAGTATTCTTTTCAGGCCTGGACAGAAGTCAGATTGGATCTCATCAAGGGGTAATAATGCTGACCAACAATAACTTTGTTGTCTCTTCTCTCCTGTGTGTCTATGGCGCAATCCTCAGGGAACGGGCACCCGGCTTCAGCCAGCCAGTTCAGTCTGGTTCATGTGAAGCAGGAGCCAATGGACAACAACTCCGGGGCTTCCCAAGATTCCACACAGGAACACAGCCTGGACCTGAGCAAGAAAGACCACAGGTATGCTACATGAAAGGTTCATTTAAAATGGACAGTCTTAATACTTGTCCTTTCAACTAATTTATTTATAAAATATGAAGGAAATCATTTTATTTGATATTGCTTTTTTGAAAACTTATTTGGTACCTCATCTGGCCAACAATTACTTTTTGTAAATATCAAACTTTTATAAATGTTCATACAATTATAAAAATCCTCGTCATTATTCTCCATTTTTGTGTCAGAAGGATGTTTATGTAAACTTTTGACACCAATCTCCCCTCCACCCTACAGTAGATTTGATTTCTTAAGAAGCATTTTTCTTCTTCATTATACTTGCACACCTTGTGTGATAAATAGTAATATTTACTGTTCTCATGCAAATCTTGACTAAACATTGTTCATTTTCCTTGTTCCAGTAATGAATCAAACGGACACCCTGTACCAGGAAATACATCTCTTTTATCCTCGCTTATGAATAAGGTAAGATCCATCCATCAAACGCCTTTCATCCCAAGACAAATTAGTGAGACACGGAGGGGTCTGTTTGTTTTTTAATGTTTCACTGCTAATAAGATGAGTTTGTATCATTTAAATTTTCCAGCCATTTTTCATATGGTGTAATTTTCACTGCACCTCTCACAAATTAATATAATGAAGCAGTAGCTGCGCGCCATGCCAGATATATAGAGATGTTTGTTTTTTGATGAGCTGTTCTGAACTCGCCATCCATTTTTTTCTCCCCCTTTATACTTTTTCCTCCCCGCCTCACTCTACATTTATTTATAGAGTTTATAAATTATTTGATTAAAAAGCCAGAGGAGAAAAAACTGGAAGGCGCTGCCCTCATTTTTTAACAAGTCTAAATGTTAGCGTATGGAAATTTAAATGCATATAAGTTTTGTGAAGATTAAAGTGGACAATGTTTTAGTCATATGTCTTATCTGACTGATACAAATGTGCTTGGTGGTTTCCATCACATTGATGATGTAATGGCAGATCAGTCTCTCCTTTTTTTTTTTTTTCTTCCGTCCTACCCATTGATCACGACCTTCTCTTACATCCTCTCTAAACACACACAGCCTATTCAGCTTTTCCTTTGGAGCTTAACTTCAGGGTTGTAGTTATTAAACCTAGAAAGCAGAGTTGTTTAATAGCTCAACTCTTGTTGTATCAGGCTTTCTGATTCAAGCCACCGCCTCACATAAAAGGGTTAACAGATGTCCCCAGAGCATGCTTAGAAAATACGTTTGGCCAGAACTCAAGCAAAAGTCCGGATGTTTGTAATTCTGCCTGTTCTCTTTTGCTTTGCCAATTTCAGTTTGTGTGTGTGTGTGTATGTGTGTCTGTTCTCATTCTCACACTACCACCACCATATGCAAGTGCCCGGAGTTACAAATGCTCAGCGAAGCAAGCGGCTGTTGGTTTACCTGTTGTGTGTTTTGAAGATGTCACAGGCGAACCCTGCCCTCTTCAATGCCATGAACATAAAGATGGAGCCGGAAGGAGGCCAGGCCAACGACGCCTCTGAGGCAGCACAGTACACACGAGTGCTAAAGAGGCCCCTGCCGGAAAAACCCACTGAGATCTGGAGGACATACCTCCGCAGGTAAAGAAAGACGAGAAGAGTCACTCATTTTGATAGTGAGATAACAGTCAGAATGTCAGAAAACACGTCTTCTGTGAGCTCCTTTCACATAAATGCCATCCTTCACATACAGTATAACTGGAAATCACGTGAAACATAAAGAATCTAATCTTGCAGGATTTTGGCGTGACTTACAGAATGAGACACTTCAAAGCATTTACTGTCAGATGAGAAGTCGAACCAGTTGTCCTCTTTGTTGTGTTTCTTTTAAGGAGGCAGTTAATAGTCAGTTGTTCTTGTCTGTGCATGTGAAGGTTTGACACAGATGACTTCTGCGAGGCTCAATGCGACTTCCTTCAGAAGGTGCACTTTCACTGCCTGGTTGAGGACTGTGGTGCACTCTTCAGCACTGTTGATGGGGCCATAAAACATGCTAAGTGAGTGCCACACTGATTCATGTCTGGAAAAATCATTTTCACTTTGATGATCAGTATAAAAATGAGGATTCATCTTTTTTTCTCAGCTTCCATCTCCGAGCCACCTTGAAGGTGAAGTCAGAGCCTCCTTTCGGTGACGGCAAGGAGTCTTGTGAGTCAGCCCCGCTCCAGCCTGTCGCCCCTGTCTCCATGGCCAATAATCCCTCCATGGATGTGGGACACCTCACCTCCTCTGGCGGCTACAGCTCTCCTCCTCCCTCTGTGCTGGCCTGGAAGCAGCTAACCGGCAGCATCCCCCAGATTCCAGCATCGATGCCCAACCTGCCAGCAAACTCCCCTCTGGCCACCACCTCTCTAGAGAATGCAAAGCCACAAGTCAAACCTGGCTTTTTGCAGTTCCAGGAAAAGTATGGGAAACATTTGAGTCTTATAAACAACTGAGTGTGTTATTTTTCAGTTTTCCTCCAAGAGCTGATTAAACTATATTTTATCATCTTTTTTCCACCCAGCGATCCCTGTTTGGCTACTGACTGTAAGTACTCAAACAAGTTCCACTTCCACTGCTTGTTTGGGAACTGCAAGTATGTGTGCAAGACCTCCGGAAAAGCCGAGTCCCATTGTTTGGACCACATCAATCCCAACAACAACCTGGTCAATGTCCGTGACCAGTTTTCCTACTATTCTCTTCAGTGTCTCTGTCCCAACCAGGTGAGTGCAGCTTGATAACTCATCCAGGAGCTGAATCACTGACTGTCAACTCCTAGAGCTTTCCAAGCGTGAAGTATGCTATCTATTAGACCAGTATTTGAGGTTATTTGACTCAAGGCTTTCACAACCACTGCTCCCCGTCTTCCATCTCTGCTGAGAAAGACAGTCGACTCACCCCAGTAATGCCTGTTTATATGTCAATGATGTCATTTTGACTGCCGCATTCTCCTCTCAGAAAAGGCCAATTTAGCTGATATTACCCAATAAATCATTGTCACTTGCACAGTAAACAAGGCTGTCTGGAATAGGGCAAAAATCAGGGGAATGCTTGGCAAATGAAACCTAAATGGCAGCCCCTGCCTGCTCTCATGAGCCCATATTTGGAAAACCGTTTAAATGAATTCATTAATGTGTCGAAAATCACCCCCCTCTCACAAAAAATGCACCCCCTCTCCCTTCTACTCCCCTGCCTCCTCCCTTTAGTCTCCGTCTCCTGAACTGAGCAGATCTTTATTGGCCCAGTCCTTTGGGATCTGGGCCTCACAAACAGATGGTGGTGTACAGACATGTTAGAAAGGAGGGGTGTTTGTGAGAAGCCTGGAAAATTAAAGTAATTGTTGTTACAAATGTGGGAATCTCTTCATAACCAGAAAGGGGGGAAAATTGTCTATTATGGTTTTATAGAAGCTGTGTTTTCACTTTACCTTTACACAGACATACCTAATGAAATTGAATAACTTTCAAACCTTGACCATCCTTGACCCAGGAAACTCTGCACTTATTTGTCTCTTCTACAGCAATGCGAGTTCAGAATGAGGGGCCACTACCACTGTCTGCGGCCCGGATGCTTCTTTGTCACCAACATCACCACCAAGCTGCCGTGGCACATCAAGAAGCACGAGAAGGCAGAGCGCCGTGCGGCCAACGGCTTCAAATATTTCACCAAGAGGGAGGAGTGCGGGAGGCTGGGTAAGAACAGAAATCCCTCTGATCCCGCATATGTTTTTGGCCTGTTTTGACTCTTGCTTCCTCTGAAAACCTCCATGTCAACCTGAACAGCTTTTGAGGGTATTTTACGGAGAGAGATGTGCGGATTAAAAGTGTTACACTGAGAGAGATGCGGATTGATTTGTACTGGCTGTTGCAAGAGGATATTCAGTGTTTACAAAGGGAGAGAAACCAGTGTTGGCAAACACAGCATCGTGTTTTGTGAGTTGTTTTAAAAGGCATGAAACGAGGCTGCCTCATAGGTTTTGTCGCTGTGTTTTGCATATTCACAATGCCACCTCAAGTCCCAAAGGAAGTCTTGCCTGTACTACTATATGAGCAATAATGTCAAAGAGGGCAATCACATCCAGGTTGTTTTCCTCTTTCTTTTGCCCCTGTCAGAAATGAGCAATTAGGTTTGTGTTTGTTAATTATCTGGCTTGTCTGGTTTAGCCTGTTTGTGTTCTGAAGCTGCGCCTCACAGCTACCGCTGCCATCACACAGAAACAAATTAAAGTGATCTTTTTTTTTCCTCTCTTTTTTTTTCTTTTAGTCAGTTATACAAGCTTTACAGAACACATGAACAAAGCAAACAAAACCAGGCCTAAACAGCTGTTTTTTGTCCCCAGCCTGATCTGCCAACTGTATTGTTCAGGCTGGAGGAAAAACAGAAAGGATTACCATCACCAGCGCTGCAGTCATAAAGAATTGATGGGTTGCCAGTATCCATGGCAGCAACATTAAACTGAACACCGCTGATGATGTTACCTGGTTTCTGTCTCACAAAAGGGCCTCTGTGTCACAGAGGTTACTGTTATTTGCTCAACTTTGCGTGTCTAAAGCGTTGTGTGTGCGAAAGCTATTTGATGACACAGACATGTTTTTCTCTTAAACCGGGTGTCATGGTTACTGACATGCTACCACCTGCCCAGCATGTTACTCTTTCAATTATTTCTGCCTACTTTATATAATGGTATTTGATTAACAGGCACAAAACGGAACAATCATTTAATTTGAAATCATAAAGCAATTAGAGTTAGACCAGTTAAAACAAGAGAAAATAACTGAAGACTATGAAGCAGACAGCAGAACAATGTAGAACAAAAGGAGAAATGACAATGGAGATACTTTGAAAAATGAATTTAATATGGTAATAATCGTATATTTACTTTGGTTTGCAGGGATGTGAGCATTATTGGCCCACAGAAAATGAGAATTTATTTATGTAAATTCCTAATTGAATAAAGCATGTCAGTGTAATAAAAGAGCTCCACAGGTTTAGTGCACAGAAGCCTTGACTTGCTCAGTGTGACACCAGTGATCTAATATTCCTCCTACATGTACACTCCGAAACACTTTGAAACCCGATCCCTCTTTTGTCAGATCTATATCATGAAATTAAAAAAAAAAAAAAAGAAAAACTAAAAATATTTCACCTTGTGATTGATCTCATCATAACACCCTCACACTGATAATATTGCCTTTAGCACTGTGGCTGGTTTTGGCTGCCTCGCAACGAGCTGAAGACAAATTAATCTGCAAATGGAGAGTTTACAGCTGTCACCGTTTTCTCCTTGGCAGGTTGTAAGTATAACCAAGTCAACAGCCACTTCCACTGCATCCGAGAGGGTTGCCAGTTCTCCTTCCTTCTCAAGCACCAGATGACCTCACACGCACGCAAACACATGAGGCGGATGCTGGGGAAGAACTTTGACAGAGTCCCGTCCCAGGTACAGACATGCAAACAAAAGCCAAGTCGCTGACACACCCTTTCAAAGAACTGAATGTTAATTTTACAAACGGGCTTTTTCAGTAAATGTGATATTAATTTTTAAGAGTAACATCTGCCTATTTTCCTGCTTGCCTGGGTGCTACTGTTTTTCTTTTTTCTTTTTTTCTTTTTTGTTGTTGTTGTTTCCTATTTTATGAGTCAGATTCGGGGAAGGACCTTATTCATTTGATGTTCTACAAAAAAGTACCACTCATATCCCGTAATAGCAGCTGATGACAAATTGTCATGACATCCTTGTGTTGAAACTTTTTACTGTGTAAAGAGCACGTTTCCCTCACGGATCCTCAAGTACACTTTGTACCATTCATGGTTTTAAATGTGGATTTTCTAGTCCTGTTTGTTCCTTTTTTTTTTTTTTCTTTAGTAATTGTATGCTCCAGAAGTGTGAGGTTCATACTTTCAAAAATACTTCTGGCATTCTTCTTCTGAGAAATTCTTGTTTTTACGCCAGGAGACAACACCTGCATAGATGACTCATGATAGCTCAAGCGGCTTGTTCCTAATGTTCTTTCACAATAAATATGACTTGCTTTCCAGGTGATGCCGCTCGGCCAAAGGGGGGACGAGATGCAGCACGCTCCCGGTTTTGTGTCTGGGCCCATGATGGGCCAGCCTGGCATCACCTCCAGCTTCTCCTCCGTTTCCATCGATGAGACTGACGACTACATGGACTACATGGGAGGAGGAGGAAGCCCCTTGGGCCTCTCTTCTGAGTCCTCCAACCAGGATCGAAGCTGCACCAGCACACCTGTAGGCAACGATAGCTCTCCAGCAGGTGAGAATGAGTAAAATATCCCCAACGGGTCAGCTTTGATGTGGTTTTGTCTGAAGATGAAAACAGGTTTTCTAGTCTAATGTTCAGCCCTCCTTACTCAGTCCACACTCTCATACTTCACCCAGAAAGCCAGCATCTTGTCATTTCATTCATACTTCATTCACGTATTTCATGATTCAGTAGTTTAACTTCCAATCAATAGACACATTAGTAATAATATATGAGGATGATGACAGTGCTGTATTGTTATGCTCTGAGTCGTGGACAATACATTTTTTCAGTTTGCCTGCTCATTGTCATAAAACCTCCATTCTGTACATCAGTGGTCTGAGTTATTGCTCTGAATGTAGCTTATCACATTTTCCTTTGGCCAGAGCTCATCATCTCTGTGGGTTTATGTCTACTTTAACTTTTGTAGTTGGCTCAGCCGTGGGACAAATTAAAGGAAATGAGAAACTGCCTCCTTTTTTCTCAAACGTACCTGACAGATTCTTCTCTAGTTTTGCTAAATCTAAGCCTGGCTGTTATTTTCACATTTCTTCATGTTGTTGTCCACTACTCTCATCACTGTTTTTTTTTTTTCTTTTGGCTGGTGTTTGGGTTACTTGTCTTGAATGGGCCTCATTTTGTATCATTCTCTTATCTTTTATCTTTCCCTTTTTATCTCCCATCCCTTGGTGTGTGTGTGTGTGTGTGTGTGTGCGTGCGCGTGTGTCTGTGTGTGATTTGGCCCCTGTTTTTGTGTGTTTCTTCCCTTCTCACCTGTCCTTCACCCCTTCTGGTCAACCTGTCTCTCCAGGACAAGGCTGCCCCGCCACCACTTCTGCTCCTACCACCCCTGCTGACACTAGCACAACCCAAAATGCACCTCCTTCTTCCCCTCCTCCTCCACCACCTCCTCTTCCACCGCCACCTCCTCCCTCCGGTCCTCAGCCTGGCCTCCAGTCCCAGGCCCCATCTCTCTCTCCCGCTCTCCTCCGACCTTCTCTCCCCTCACTCCCATACCTCCTTTCTCCATCCTGTCTGTCATACTCTCTGCTCAGCGCCTCTCTGGGAGCCACTCGGAGTGTTGTCATGCCAACCAACACACCAGCTTTCAGCCCCATCATTGCCACTCCGTCTCCAGTTAAAAATGACGTCCCTATAGTGCAGGATGCTGCAGGTACTTATCCCCGGCGCAAACCAACACTGCAGCTGTCACTCTCAATTATTAAGTCCTGTGCAGCATTTAACTTTGTGATCCAGCTTTTTGCTGGATTTGTTTGATTAAAAATAAAAAATAAGAGGCATGCAAAAAGAAGAAATGTATGTGGAAGTTATGGAACATTAAAGCAACAACAAAAATATGTGTAACTGTTTGACGCCATTCATTCTACTTTCACTTTTTGTATTACTTGCTTGAGGGGAAAAAGCAGTAAATTTGGCACCTTTTCTTCAAAGCCTGGGTCTTGTTTAGCTTCCATAGACCAGACTGCATCAGCAGCTTCTTATTTTAATCACGCCTCAAGTTTTATCGAGGCCCGCTGCTTCCTGTCTTGCAGAACAGGGATCAGATCATTAGCAGTGACCCCAGGGTGTTGCACAAGGTGGGTGCCCCTCATAAAACAACACAGAGATAAGAGGGTTGGTTACAGCTCGGTCTGTGTTTGGAGGCTGGAGACACCCTGTAAAAGTGTCATGTTCAACAGTCAATCTATCATTTTTCTTCTCTTCTAATTACTCTGGGAATTAGGATTTAAAAAAAAAAAAAAGTATGTGGCTCTCCGTGCTTACTCAGCTCTGAACCACTTCTGGCTGAGTAGATTTCAACATTAAAGTTTTAACCAGGATAGTAATTTGTTTGTATTCTGTGGCTTTCACTTTCTGAACCAGTGTATTAATCTTTAATGTTCTTCCTTCCTTTCTTCAGGCAACACCATCTCCATTCCCACGGCCACTGGTGCAAAGAAGCGCTTCTGGATCATCGAGGACATGTCACCATTTGGCAAGCGCCGCAAGACCGCATCATCACGTAAGATGTTGGATGAGGGGATGATGCTGGACGGCTTCCGGCGCTATGACCTGTATGAGAACTGCAAGGATTCAGGATGCCAGTTTTCTCTCAAGGTGACCCACTACCACTGCACTCGTGAGAACTGCGGCTACAAGTTCTGCGGCCGCACCCACATGTACAAGCATGCGCAGCACCACGACCGCGTGGACAACCTGGTCCTGGACGACTTCAAGCGCTTCAAGTCTTCGCTCTGCTGCAACTTCCCAGACTGCCAGTTTTCTGGGAATAGTACCCACTTCCACTGTCTGCGCTGTGGCTTCCGCTGCACCGACAGCACCAAGGTGACAGCCCACCGCAAGCACCACGGCAAGCAAGATGTGATCAGCGCCGCTGGCTTCTGCCAGTTCAGCTCCAGTGCTGACTGTGAGGTACCTGACTGCAAATATAAGCTCAAGTGTTCACACTTCCACTGCACCTTCCCCGAGTGTAAGCACACGGTGGTAGGCATGTCCCAGATGGACTCCCACAAGAGAAAGCACGAGAAGCAGGAGCGGGGCGAGCTGCCATCTGTGTCTCCAAAACAAGAAGGGGCGCACCTGGTAGGAAATGTGGCGGTGGTCCCTCCTTCCTCCATGGGTCTTTCTTCTTCCTCACCTGGTGGCCTCCACGGGTTGTCCCACAGCATGAACAGCAGTGCTCCCACCATGTTCTACCAGACAGGTGGCATTGGCTCTGACTACAACCACTCATACCCGCCGTCTTCCATCAGCCTGGACAGCTCCCTCAACCTGGGCACTGACACCAGCAGCTCCCTGTTCTTCCTGAAGAACGCAGTCGGCCTGGGTCTGAGCGACTCGCTGGACCTCAGCAAGAAGGTGCACCACGATGCAGCGCGAGCGTGCCACAATCCCGCACCCTCGCTCAGTGTGTCAGCAGCTCAGGACGACACCACAGGAACATCTGGAGAGGCTGAAGACGACATGTCACCCGAAGAGGAGGCGCATGCTGAAGAAGAGGACGAAGAGGAGGAGGAAGAGGAAGAAGAGGCAGAGGATGAACTAAACACTGACTCCAACGATGATTCAATGGCGGAGCCCGATGGTGAAAAGGACAACGGCGAGACTTTTGATGCTTCCGTTAACCACACTGATGCTTACCAATTGGAAAAACAAGACACTGACCCATAAAAAAAAAGCAAACGCGACAGACTGTAGGAACTCAGAAAACTCCTGCGTCCCATGAATAGACAAAAAAGAAAGTGGCCTCATTCATCTTGTTTAGAGACTTCAGATGACTTAAAAGAAAAAAAAACACAGCAGTGAGGAGAAAATGACGGCCCAAAACGATTTATCATGATGTTTACAAGATGACCAACATTATTAATTCAATTATGCATTAAAATATGAACAGAGACACACAGAGGAGTTAGGCCCCCTGTTTTACACACGGGGCAGCAATGTAAAGCATTTTACTACACATCAGTCTTTTTGTGTGCGTGCATGTTTGACTTTAATTTATTTTTATTTTTTTCACTTTTTTGTGTGCAAAAAAAAAACACAGAAAAACAAAAACAAATCTCTCTATATAACTATCCGTAAGTGTGTGTGAGTGTGCGTGTGCGTGTGTATGAACGACAATATACAAAAGGAACTAGCTGACACAGGTGACATGAACTGCAGGATATACAGAAAACAGGGGCATGAATCACTAAGGGAAACAGGACGTGTTTCAAACATTTAATCTTTTTTCTGTATTATTATTATTATTGTTATTATTATTATTGATTAATATTATTAGACACTGAGAGATAAGGGATACTGTTTTCTTGCTCCCATCTCTTTGCTTCTTTGTTCTCAGTGACAGATGGAATTGACCAGTAACTGTTTGATCAGTATCAGCTGCACTTAGGCGTCCAGCAAGCCGCCAGCTTCAAACGTTCTCTCTGACATTCGTAAGAAATGTTCAACTCGCACCAACTCCAAGCGTAGCCCTCGTCATTTTACCCTCCGTGGAGGTATCAAGTTTGTGCGTGGATAGTGCACTTTTATATTAGCTGACCATGATGAAAACAGTGATCATAGATGACTCATGAGTATATTTAAAAAATATTTTTGTTACGATTTGCATCTTTGCATTAAAATGTTTTGTTGTGTTGTTAGTCAGAAGCATATCGATATGTAAGCAGGCAGAGTGGTGAGTAACGGCCCGAGGATGGAGCCGGGTCAGGCGGGGGGGAGCAAGGGAGGGAGGGAGGGGCGGATCGGAGCGACCAGAGGAAGCGACGAGTCTCTCGGACGCAGCAGATCGGACGGCAGAGGAAGCGTCAGGGAGTGTGTCTTCTGTTGAAAATGTACAGACCGAAAAATGTCTCAACGGCATTTTGTTTTTCATTCACTATGGTTGTGGTTGAGCTCCTGTTGTAACAGTTTTTATTTAATATTTATGTGACCTTCCAATGCGAAATTTTTAGGGTGTTATTGCACTTTTTAGGTTCATTTTTAACGTCTGAAAAAAAAAGAATGATATATATCTTTTAACAGGGAATTTGCTTTAAAGATGTTGTTTTAGTTCACTTTTGCTTTGATGCACAAATAGATGTTAGTGTGACAACAAACTGTTGTTCTGTGGTTTATTTAAAGACTGGTTTTTATTTTTACTTCTTTTGTGATTGGACGGTTTGAAATGAGCAAAGAAAAGAAAAAAATCTGCGGCGTGCCAGAAAAAGGGCACCCAAATAAGAAACACTAATATGAACTGTGATTTAAATTAATTCTTCTGAAGTTCATAGCAATGCTCACTTACTGTCGTACCAAATTATAAACCTGTCAGACCACCCTCTGGTTTTTATTGAGCAAATATGTATGACGGAGGAGTGGATTCATTGAATTATCTCCTGAGCTTGGCATTGGAAAGAAATGATCATAACATAGGGAATAATAATGTGTGTAGATTATATTCCTTGAGATATTGTTTTGAGAAGGAAAAAAAGGCTGTACAGTATTTTCCTCTGTAAAATAACTATATATGAACAAAATGCTCTTTGATGAACAGCTTCCTTTAAAAAGAAAACCCTAAAAAGGAGAAATGAATAATAAAAAGGAAAAAAAGGAAAAAAATCAAATAGCCTCATTATAGTTTGCTTGTGTGTGAGATTTTTTTTCTTTCTTTTTTTTTTTTACACCCAAGGTCGTTTAGACTACAACAGTGGCAGATTCTATTTTTTTTTTGGATTATACATACAATTTTCCAAATTTTGTCAGCAGCTCAAACTAAAATACACTGATCTGAACTCATTCACTGATGTTTCTGCTTTATTTATCAACTCACTTTATTCATTGTCATTTTTCTGTGTGGGTTTTTTTCTCTTCCTTTTTTGTGGCTCATTAACTTGAATCATTTGCAGAGATAAGGGTCGGGGCTGGGAGACGTTGTGCACTTGAATTCAATTTGTATGTGTGTGCGTGTGTGTGCGAGGCTGCAAAAGAGCAGGATCTGTAAAGAGTTAAAACTAAATAAAAAATCTAATTATTGTGACGGTGAACATGTAGTGCTTGACGGCGGTCCAGCCTGAGAACATTACGAGGAGCGTGTGGAGCGGGGAGCTGCTGCCGGATGACCGCGGGGCAGAAGGTCACCGGAGCGCTCTCCGTCAGTTCTACTACTGAAGTGTGTGTCTTCCCCTGAGAGAGACTGTAACAACACACCTGTATTTCTGTTTAAGCTGCTCAGAGCTCCAGTTAAGACCAGTAACTTCAGCGCCTTGTGCGTCTGTTTCCTGCGTTCTGCCTGTAAAAGTCCAACTGGGATCCTCTTTTTTAAAAAAAACAAAAATTCAAAGAATTTAAAGACAGCAAAAACCATCTGCATCCATGCAGGTTTAGGAATCAACAATATTTGTTGTTGGGGTCACCCCGTTGTTCATTCTTCACGTTGTGGTGTGGGAACAAGAGCCAAGGACCATTAAGGAGACGTAAGGGTCTGCTACCGCTAACAAGATGGCTCTCTGCATCTTGCTCACTGCTAACAGGGCACATTTAATATTATCATTTTTTTTCCCTTTTATTTATTTATTTTATTTTTTGCCTTAAGCCATGTGCTGAGTTCTCCTCCTTCTCCCCCACGTCACCCAGAGGCCAGTGTGCCGACTCTGTCCCCTCATCTACAGCTGTTCCTGTGCTTCCTTCTTCTCTTCCTTGTGATGTTTTTAATGAAAAAAAAGAAAGAAAAAAAAACACAGATAAAGGCATCACCATCTGTCAGCCAGCTGGTATCCTGTATATAATCTACCAGAGGGGAAAAAAAAAAAAAAAGGAATAAAGCTGAAAATTATATTACACAAAAACCAGACGGAAACAACCTCCGAATCTTGCATAGACTTCCACTGAAAAGACAGATCATTTTACTGCTTTAATTAACTGAGGAAAAAAAGATGGTATAAAACAGTGGTCTGGAGATAAACAAAGATCTATTTCCACTGCTGGAAAAGTGAAATATAAAATCCATCTCGGTGAAACAGAGCATTTTTTTCAGATTTTGTAAAATATATTGCACTTTTGGACTAGAAGCCATCTGCCATCAGCATTCAATCTGGCTTAATTTATGAGACATTTTATATAAAAAAAGACAATAAAGCCTTTTTTTTAAAAAAAAACAAAAAAACAACTTGACTTTCTTGCCCTCAGCACTACTTTACATTCTAGTCAAACTGCTTATTTCCACTTGGATGCAGTGCTGTTCATCGTCATTGTGCTATATTTGTGTTTTCCTTTCATTTCTGCATGTCTGATGCAAAGTTTGAGTTTTTCATTCACTGAAATAAAAACATACTGAATAACTTTAGGTTTGTTTTCAGTGTCAGTGTGTTTCTGAATAAATAATTTAAAAAAATCATTCAGAGGTAACCCCCCCTTCTTTCACATAAAAAAAAAGCTTGCAGTTGTACATATCTCGAGTGCCAACTGTGCATGTGGTGCCTGTGCGTTGTGTGTTGGCCGACGGCGACGTGCAGTTGGTGGACGTGCCAGGAGCAGGCTGAGTGAGTGTGAGAGCCGTAAGGAGAGGCAACAGTTGAGGCTTGGAACATACACGACAGGTGTGTACTGCATATGTGGTCACATGATGCCTATAAGGCAGATTAGGGCCCAAACAGATGAAGCGCTGCGTAATGGCAGCTTTTATTAAGTTCACAAAGCATGGAGGGAGGGAGGGTGAGCAGAGGAAAAGCAGGTGGCTGTGCCTGTGCACTCCTAGATGAAGACAGATATTGTACAGTGGAGCCTGAAGAGGGTAGCCGCTGTGGAAGGATTTATGGAGATTTGCCTGCCCTGGACTCACCGCCCGCCTGTTCACGAGTCCTGCAGTAATAGACAAAGAGCTGGAAGAGCTTGAAAAGAAAAATGTGCCAGCTCTGAAACCTGAGAGTGTGAAATACATAGGGTGACAGGAGAGCTTTAATAACGTGTGGATGGTCGGTCACTGCAATAAAAACAAGTAAGAGGATGTGCAGAAATGAGAAGAGACGAGAACAGTTCATGAGACTTTAATAAAAGTTCACGCACATGAGAGGAACACCGGAAACACGAGCCCAGCATGAGAAACAACAGAAGGAATGTGTGTAATCCCGTCTATTCTCACTGTCGGTATACTGTGAACATGTGCTGTATAAGTAAAAGGTGCCACGGAGCTTCTCCACACGAGTGAACGTGATCTACGACTTCAGCTCTTGTGTCCGAGTCCATTTGGACCAAACGTACTTCACAGTGTGATGACTGCTGAGAAGGAGGAGCACTTACAGCGCTCTGGGTTCAGGCCCAGATTCATCACTGAAATTTGCCTACGATACACTTCGGTTCAGTCCTCATCTCTAAAACAGCTCCAGGCAGACAAGCTGCGCTGAAACAGACTCGTCCTGGTTTGTTGATCTGCTTTGCTGCCCTCCAAGTCCTTCTGACATTTTTCACGTCAAAAAAGGAATTTTTGAACAAAAACTACACGATAAGGTGGGAGTCCGGTACCAGGCTCGTTTCTGTTGGTCACTGTTGCATTCTCAGCTCTGTGTTTGGTTTGTCTTTAGTTTTTTCTGTTCTAAAGTGAAAAGAAAAGTCACTGTGGACAACCAGGTGAATGCAGAATAGATGTACAAAAACATCATCATGCCATGTGAAAGAAACCTTGAAATCATCAACTATAAACTTAGCAGGAAGATGTTTAATGAGAACACATCAACTCCACTTTTAAGACCCGGAGGCTATGCCCCACTTTTTTGTGGGTCCACATCAACATGCATCACAAAATCTTAGCGATGTTTAAAAAAAAATTGGCCACATATGGTAATTTGAGGTATGTTTTCATGAAGTGTCACGCACTGAGATAAACGGTTAGTGGTGCAATTTCCACAACCAGAACTGCCCCAGGCAGCAAAACTTCTCTCACATCAGTTTTGGTCTTTGACTACGACGTCTGAGGGCGAGTGTGGCAGCCTGAACTCAGACACCAAACGTGGCCTGTACAGCAACCAGCTTATCAAGTTTTGACCCATTTCATGAATTTTGGGACCCATCTGGTCAACATGGCGCTTGCAAGTGCCAGAACTGAGCCATAAGTGCCAAATGCAGCCCATGTCAGGCCCAAATATGGAAATCAGACTGAAATTTATGGACATGATAGAAGCTGACAGACTAGTCAAAGAATTCGCACAAACACAGCTGAACGTTAAAAGTCCTACAAACCGTCTTCTGGCAGCAAGTGCGCTGTCCGAGAACTCCCTGAAAACAAACAAATGTATGAACTACTTAACAACTTCCTGATTTAGATACTGAAATAGTACCGGCTGAGCCAGCTGATGTTTAAGCCATCCGGTGTGATAACGGCCGCCTTAAATGTGGCACGAGAAGTTTCTATAAGTGAGCCCTTGATGCTCGGCTCCACGCTGGAAAATGAGGGAGCAACCTTTTGCATAAATGCATGACCTTCCTTGTGCGACATATTTGTCATAAGAGTCGCTTTTTGTTGACAGTCCCCACAAGAATACAGCATAAAATGTATTGCTTATATAGCGTCTGACGTGTCTGCGCCGCTTACTTTACTGCTTCATTTACAGTTCACCGTTTTGGATGAGATGTTTCCCTCGTCTCTTTCGGCGCTCTGCTCCGGTTAGACCTCCGTTTAAATCCTGTGCCCTTTGCAATAGATGTTCATTTATCTATTTTTGCATGTGTATGAGCTTATTTTGGAAGGACCCCAGTCACACAGCAGAAAAGGGGGCTGTGTGAAAAACGCGCCTTCGCCATTGGTAGCAGCTGTTGCTGCTGAGACACCTCTGAGGAAAAGGAGAATTGGACACACACTCATCCAATTTACCATTAACAAGACCTCATTGGATGCAGGCCCTCAGAAACATGCAGCTTTGCCTCATGTGGCTCTGCCGAGATGTGCCGAAGCTCCTCTTGAGTGTGTGTGTCCGGGGTCGATGATATTATTGGCACCCTTCATGGAGGGGGGGCAAAGTGGTCTGTCACTCGGCTACAATACCTCAGAAACACAAAAAGCTGCTTCTGCGTCAAGAGCTTGATCTGTGCAAAAAAAAGGGGGGAAATGTACATTTAACATGTTGTCTGTTGTTAAAGTCAGAGGAAAAGTCAGAGTAATGACATGGGATAGTTTTTTTTGTTTTTGTTTTTTCTTTTGTCAGTCTTGTGCTTCTGTGTTGCACGTTGGTGGTTTAGTCCTCCTGGGCTGAATTAGGAAGTTAGACACGAATAAAATGTGAGATGAGACTGTCAAGGAGGACTGGTGAAGAACACACACCCCACATTAATGCACCAAATGGAAATGTCTGCTGCAAGAGTAAAATGCATA
>JAOWBL010000022.1:5135305-5152238 GCA_028564865.1 Zenarchopterus dispar | reverse complement strand
ATATATATATCCCTTGGATAAAGGTTTACCAATTCATGGTACTAACCATTAAAATATATGCAGACAAAAAAAAAAAAAAAAAAAAAAAGACATGGGATAGTTTTAAACATGAAGCAACAAAGTTGGCCCACCATGATCACCCTAAAACAAGATTTCCATCAGCTTTATATTTTTCACGTTTATATCCCGACCACACTAAGAGGGCCAGCAGCAGTGATTGACTTCATCCTCCTGCACAAATGAATGCATTAGCAAATATATAGTTATCTTTAAAGATGGTTATTGTGCAGAAACCACAGCTGTGCCCGTCCGTACGCTCGCTAGATTTAAAATCAGATACTCTCGCTCCCGTGCGCCACCTGCGTGTCCTGTTTCTGGTCTGGCAGCATTTGTCCCCACCTCTTTTCTTTTCTTTTTTTTTGACCCAATGAATGCGTTTCACATTCTTCTCAGGGCGGCACATCTACAAATCCTCATCTTTCAACACATTTTATAGCGTGCAGGGACGGATGACAAAACATGCTTTCACACACTTTTTGCTGGGACCTTCACTTTATGAAAACAAACAAGGAAATTTCAAAAACCAGAAAAACTGGATCGAACTCCGCGCGATTACGCAGAGTGAAGGGAAACGGTCTGGAAACTGCTGATCTGATCAGTGAGGAAATGTGTCAGAATATTTTAATTTCTTTCCCCCTTTTTTTTTTTTTTTTTTTTACTTTGACTGTAAGGTCACAGTTTTTGGAGGGCAGAAGTTGAATGTCATTCTGGAGAGAACCTCAAAGGAAAAGGGAAAAAAAATCAGAGCAAAGACACAAATCAATAAGACTTTATCACAGACAGATGTCTGCAATAGATTATGACCTTTAGATGATTTTTCCTCAAAATTAAAATTCACTGTTTCACCAAATATGAAGCGATAACCTTCAGAGTGTGTGACTGTGGCTTCCGTAGCGACCGTCGTGGTCAAAATGAAACGCCGGGAACAAACAAGGCTCCCTTATTTCTGTTTGCTCGGCTTGAAGTGAACATATTTTCACAAAGTGTGTGTGTGTGTGTGTGTGTGTTTGGGGGGGGGTGTAATGCTATACATGAGATGTTATATGGTAAACAGGCAGTTGTCATCTTACAAACACAAACAGAATCCAGTGGAAAGATTAGCATTGAGGGCCTTTAAACAGCTTGTGAAAAATGAGTCCCCCGTCAACCCGGTTGCATAAATGTTTACCAAGAAATACCAAACATTGTGTTCTGTTTGTTTTACCTTACCTCAAGTTTGCCCACTGCTGTAGATTAGTCATCCACACAGTTAAACACAACTTTGCCAGCAGAACAAACAGCCAGCAACCAGGAAAAACTGTGTAAAACAGTTGATCCGGGCTGGCTGGTTGCCACGTGGCCATTACCCCTCCATCAGCCAGCTTCAGAGTTGGACCAGAGGTCTGTGGAGCTGAGTGGGAGCATTTCATCACTTCATAAGTCTGATCCAAAACGAGGGAGCTTAAAGTAAAAAGTCAGATGGATCGCCTCTCTCTCAGAAGCCAAAGAGTAATTCTCATTCCACTTCAGTTGCCACAGCGCAGCACCGCTAACTGGCAACCGAGGCCCGCCGCCGCCGCCGCTGCTGCTTTCTTGGCAAAGGGAGAAGTTCTTAAGTGCTAAGCTGTAAATTTGCTTAATTTGACGCGAGTCCGAGGGGGAATGGGATAATTTTCTTTCAGGGAAAAAGCCTGGCATATTGGCTGACAATAAGCCGAAATGGTCCAACATGGTGTTTCTGCTGTGCAATGACGGCTGGAACACAGAACAGACCGCGTTCAGCAGAGCTGTAAAACCGTTTGACTCTGGCACTGGCGCCGTGTGACTCATTTTTATGTTAATAATGTGAAAGCCTTTCAACCATAATTTCCGGGGAAGAAAATGATGATGAAGTGGCTCAAAGTGGTTTGTCTGTTTGCACATACAAGAGCGTTAGAGTTTAGCGACTGTGCTTATGCACCTGCAATAATCTGCCTTGATGACTTTGTCTTATTCTGAGCCCCAGAGTCAGATGAATAAACTGACAAATTCATAGTTGCGTAAAGCAGGAAGTGTCACTCATTTCTGACGTGAAAGAAGCAGCTGTCACATGGAAGTTAGAAAAAAAAAAAAAGATCAAGTTTTGATTACAGATGTGTTAGCAAAACAGAAGATGTCTGGTATATATGGGAGCAGGTCAACGCTGCTACGATATCTGACTCATAAGAGAGGTAAACAGTTAACCCGCATCAAACAAACTGCTTTAAACAGTTTCTGCCAATATCCATACATGAAATTATGTCAGTGAAGAATCATTTCTAGAAATGTATGATCGTCGTTGTTATTATTTCCTCTTTTTTAACCTCAACTGTCGTGCTTAGCTTTACCCCCCAACAAGTCGAACATTTGAGGCAGTAAAACGACAGCATCCCCCTACCGGACGAACTCAACGCTGTGACACTGACAAAAACGAAGAGGCTGCAAGCAAAGCGAGAAGAGCAAACAGCCTGCACTCAGCGGCATCTTTCATTGGTGAATGAAGTCGTGCATGCTGAAGTTGATGATAGTTTTTAGAAAGAAAATCACAAGTCGTCAAAATCTCTGTCGGCACCTAAGACCTTAGATGAAAAGGTGACATCTGACCACTAGAAGTAGGTGCAATAGCCAAAAACACAGTTTTGTCTTTATCAATAAATAAAGTTAACCTCATTGATGCATTTCTATGTAGGACTGAATCAGAAGTTTTGTTTTTCCTCCAGAAGCAGAAACAAAACGAAAGTTATCAGATGGTTTTCAGACCTTTGGTCTTTCCACTCTTCCAGCCATGCAGGGTATAAGAAGAACTGAACAAATCCTTGGTGATGGCACCCATACGCTTTCTGAAGAGTCAGCTTAAAGCTTAGTTTTCGGGGCTCTGGACAATGCCATGCTGGCAGGAGCTGACTCATCCTGACCTTGGTGCATCCAAAAATGGACAAATGGGGATGACGGGCGAGCCTGGAAGCTGATTGGAAGACACCCATCTCACATCAGTTACCACAAGCTGTAATGCTGACTAATATTATCTTACATTCTGATCAAATTCATTTAACTGTTTCAGACGTCACTATCGGGCTCCACCGGAACTTGTGGTCAGGTCTTGCCAGAACCCACAGCAGTCAATTAAAACACACACACATGCACACACACACACAACTCTAATTATATAGGAATGTGTAGCTTTACATAATTTTATGAGATAAGATGTATAAAAATTCAGTTGTTCATAGGTGTCAAATCTTGGCAGTTTTTTTTTTATGCAATTCTGCCAATAAGTCTGTTTCTGCTGTAGATTTGGACATTTTAACACTGGAGTCAATGGGGACTTGCGTTTGGAGTGAGCCCCTAGTGGTCGTTCTGGGAACTGCACTTCTTCAAACTTCCATCTTGATCATGAACTAGAAAGCCCGTAGAAGCCTGAAGATGAACTGAAGCTAAACTGCCAAATCAGTCGTAGTTCATATAAACCACCTTCTTATGTATTGATGCAAAACAAAACCTGACTGCCCATAAAATACATAAAACTACCACGAAAGGGAAAAACAAGTTTTTCTTCAGTATGTTTATAATTTTGATGTGATATCATCAAAGTTGTCATGGTGGTGCCCTTTGCTGAACCCTTTCCCATCTTCAATTCTGCTTGCTGTGGCATTTTTCAAAGATAAAACAGTTTGGAAAATGATGAGCAGATATGTAGAAAAAAAAAACAGAAATTCAACCTTTTTTCATTTATTAGATTTTATGAATTGGGACATTTAAAAAAAAAATTGATCAAATTTGTCCTTACCACATCGATTTATTTATTACACCATGTTTTTGTTTCTTGTGTTAACAAAAGTAAGCCAAATCAGCAAAGAAATAGGTAAAGAAATCTAATGATTTTTCTGGTCCTGAGCATTCGTGTCTATGTTCAATGTTAGAAAAGACAAACATCAACAAACATCAACCACCGACAAGCTATCGGTGTACATTTAAGGTCATTTCCAAAACACTTCAGGATCATCTGTTTACAGGAAGAAAGGTTATTGAAAAGTACATAACATTCAAGACTGAAGCCAGTCTTCCCAGAAGTGGATGTCTGTACAAGTTCACCCCAAGGTCGGGGTCTGGGGGTCTGCCTGAATCGTCATTCAGACAGACTAAAAACTATCAGGAAGTTCCTCTGTGACTAAAATGATCAGGAAGTGCCGGATCAAAGTGGTAGCAATGGTAAGAGCTGGTCAGTTTCTCTGAACACTAATGAAAGGAGCTTTATAAGGAGTCCCTTTTAATGAAAGAAAAGAAAACAACTCCATCCATAATTCCATCATTCCTGACAGCCGCAACATTCAAAAGGTGGGTTGATTATTATCATATAAATAAATATAAGGTCAGGAAGGTGAGCAGCCTATGACCACAGCAGATTTTGTCTGTTTTTTTAATTATTATGATTTTTTTTTTAAATTTACAACCTAGATTTTAAAAAAGCTATATTTTATAACATATCTCATTATATTACTTAGGAACACACAATGTACCCACTTCCATGAAAGAAAGGGAATCCTACAATGGTCACTGAAATAACTTGAAACTGACAAAACTAATAATAAATTATAATTTACTGAAAACTGCCTAATGGAAATCAGATGTCGTTTTTGAATACACAACAGAATAATCTTAAAACCAAACTAATGAAACCAGACTTGTCTAATTCTGAGAGTTATTTGAGGAGATCACAAAGAAAATTAGGGAAGGGTTTTAAAGGTAAAATCTCTAAGACCATCTCCACGCAGCGTGATGTTCCTGTGACTACAGTTAAAAAGAAGTTTAGGACTGTAGCCAACTTCCCTGGATGTGCAAAAAATGAGGTGGGCAGTTTGAATTGTAACCAAAGAGCCCAGAGCAACTTCTAAAGAGACAGGTGAACTCCAAGGTCAAGGTACATTCATGTCATATCCCAGGCTCCTTCAGCATCTGAGCCAAAGTGGATGACTGAGAAGGACTCCACTGCTGGAAGAAAATTATTTTTAAAAAAAGGCGAGCCGCAATGCAAAGCTCACTCCAGCTAACTAGGGCTCACTGGTTAATTTATTCATCTTTCTTAACAACCTTGCTTTTAAACTTCAGCTCTAAGTTTTTTTTTGTTTTTTGTTTTGAGGCTGTGGGGGGTGTTATAGTGCCTACAAAAAAAGGTCAACATCTTGACAACTAGGTAAATGGAAGATATCATGAAAAAAAGCAGGTATATATTTAAAACAAAAAATCATACTAATTAGGTTAAAGTTTGAGGCTTCAGCATTGTTTGTGGTTAGTCACGTTTAAGTGCAAGTGATGTGTGCTTTTAAAAGTACCACAATCAGCTTTATTTGTGTTGAATGACTCTTGAATCCAGTCAGCCTCAGATGAACATGATGATGACAACCTTTAAAAAGACCGGTTTCAGTATCACAGCTGTGACCTTCATAAAACAGAGCTGGGCAACAGGTGGGCATCATGTGTGCGCTAATCTTCCACATTATGGTTGTTGATAACAGATACTGCACACCACTGCTGTTAAAACTCAGTAATTTAATCTGGAATACATCAGCAATGTGATATTTGTAGCATGGAAGAAGTAAAGGTTGGGAAGATTCTGCCGATGCTAATAATAGAAAACATCCATCATTCACTTTGGGTTTCTGTTACCAGAAGAATTCTGGGTAGTGCAGAGCCTTACAAGAACAAGACATTTGGCGTCCACTAAAGGATTTTAGGATTTCTTCTTCTTTTTCCCCCCCTCGCTCACTCTCCTCTCCCTGAGGGCATGAAAACAAGGATCATATTTCACTGTGACAATCCATTCCAATTTGGGAGGACAAGGTCGGTAAATGCCCAACCTTACCTCTTTTTCACAGGTCAATCTTTTTACCCAACAACTCTCGCACGTGTTTGGTGGTTGCAAGATTGTACTTCTGGACAGCTGGGGAGATAAGAAAGAAGTAATCCAAAGCCTGCAGTAAGAAAGTCACTTCATTCTATCTTCAAAACATGAAAGTGGAAAACCAAAGGTGGGAAAGTTTTACTGTAGAATTTAAAGAACAGCTTGTAAGTAAATAATACATATGTGAAGTATAAATATGTGTGTGATCTTGGTCTATCATACACTTTTCTATTTTTCAGTCTCTTCAAACGTTGCTCTGAGCAATCTTGAGCACTTCTTTTCCAAAATTTAATAAAGAGAAAACTAGCTTTGTGGAGCTGAAAGCCATTAAAGTCTGGTTTTTGTTGAATTTATTTATTGTTTAACCTTTTTCATACCTTAGATTTAGTAATTCTAGATGTCTATCATCTAGAATCATATAATGTTAAGTTACAATTAAACTTACCTCTGCACTTATCTGGAAAAAATGTCATTGTGTTAAAAATGGAATATATCATCAGAAATTATACGATTGTTTATAGCTTACAGAACCTTTAAATACAAAAGAAAAAAATCTGGATGGAACGTGGCAATTCAGCACAACAAAACAACAATGCAGCATCCAAAAGCTGTGATGCTAAACTGCTGAAACGGTAGACCGTGCAGTTCATTGAATGACCTCTAGGGGTTGAGTCAAAAGCAAGTAAAATCACTCATGTCCATGCCAAAGTAACAAAAAACGATTTGGTCTTCGGAGGGTGAATTTTTAGTTACCTCATCAGGTAAAGGAATTTGATGGCCAAAGCAGCTTTTGTCTGTGTGTGTGATGGCTGTAGCTACCTGCTGCTCCGCCTGACCCAACTAGACATACTCAGCCTTGACCGTCCTGCTGATGATGGATGGCAGCAGTAGCTCTGATGGAGACTGGTCTGGGATCCACCAGATCCTGCCAAGATGGCCATCCCCATAGGTCAAGAAAAAGAAAAAAAAAATGGCTTCAAGACAACTCTTCAAAAATCTATTGGGTGACCTCCAGAAGCAACGCTGGTAATGTCAATACCAAAAATCATAAATCAGCTGTGACTAGCCCGCTAGTACTGGTACTGTTGATGTATGTTTCTACTGACTAAAAATTGGTTGGTGTGTAATGGACTAAGATAATTTTTTTTTTTTTTTTTAAACCTATGCACTTAACAGCAAGTATATGTGAGGTGGTGTGTGACATGAGCCACAATGTTTTGGCTGTGTTGGGAATCTCTCGTTGGTCTGTTGTTCACATTTTAGTGAGAAGTTAGTGCACAACGGTCCTCCTGCTGTAGTTTACCCAAATTTACAGAGCCTGGGAAAAGCTATCAAGGGTATTTTGTTTGAGTGCACAGTATAATTATTTAAGCACTTGAGGTTAGAAAAATACATCAAATGGTGATTAGGGGTCTCCATACATGCAACTTTTAATGTTTCGATCTCCCTTTTTCCATTTGTGGAGCAAACCCAAACCCCAGCAACCCTGGACTATCTAACAGAAAGCCTGTTACTACAAACAGAGCAAACATTTTCTAGGTTAAGAGCAAGTATAAAGAGAATAATTGTATAACATTTTCCAAAATGAGGCTTAATGTGGGTGGAAAAAAGCTTCAAAGAAGATGTAGCTGCACCTACTCCCCCCTTGTTTTTTTTTTCCACCATCCTCCCCTATTTCCCCCCTCATTTGCCTGCTTGGCCACTAGCATGCTTCAGGTGTTGCACAGTCAGGCCCTGTGATTAGTTTAATTTGCACAAATGTCTGCAAGTGCGCACCTGTTGCCCCTGCGCTGCCTGCAGCTGTGGTTCCACAGCAGGCTGACAGGCCTTCCTTTGGATAATCCAATCTCTCCACCAGTGCAGGACAAGGGCATTTGTTTTTTCTACATCTCATCTCCCCTCATGTCTTCATGGCCACCATGCTCCTGAAGGCTCATTATTGGACCGGTCATAAACACTGCCAACGATTACCTACCTCTCCGATTTCTTTTTTTTTTTTTTTTCCCCCGGACAGGTGCTGTTTTTCAGCATCACTCCTTTCCAGCATCTTCCTTCACCTGTCAATAAGGCAAGTAAAGCTTTCCCTCAAGTTCAAGAAAGGCCTTCCACATGACAGCCCTCCAGCATCCACATACTCCATTTGGATTTGAAACAGCGCCAAGAGAAAATCAAGTGACACAGGCCACACAAGGTAGGAGGGAGGGGAATGTGATCCCACTTGACTGTTGAGAGTTTATATAGCGAGTGATGACAAAGTGCTTTATGACTTTGCAGTGTTCGCTGGGCTCTGCGATTGAAGCCCCCTGGTGACCTTGGCTTGTCAAATGTTCTCATTTTCACCAGGAAGGAGCCAGCGTTGAGCAGCCGCTCAGAGCTGGTAAGCTGCTTTTAGAGAGACGGCCAAAGAGAGCTTTTGGAGGTGACCTGTGCTTCCTTACTTTCACTGCTGAAACACTACTAAGGAAATCCATCAGAGAGGGAAAAAGGAAAACAATATTACAAACTAAAGCAGAATACACAACCATTAATATTTAAGCAAAACTAAAAGTCTGCAACCATGCCAGCAGCTCTTTGAGACTGTACTTGCAGCAATTATTCTAATGCTGTTGAAACAGGGAAACACGTAAGAGACTGCATTAAATCATTTAACTACTTACAACTTTAGCAATCCTGATTTTTTTTGGTTTTTGTGTGTACAGGCAGTTTTGAAGATATTTAACCAAAAAGACAAGATGCCAACATTGGAGTCACACAGTGAAGAGAAAAGGTACTGATATATCCTCTAGAAACAGAAATATCAGTTCAAATTTTAGTGCCAATCCTTAATGTAGCTCTTACTTTGGATAAAAGGAAACTTTGACCCAAGCATCAACCATTTATACGCTTGGAAGAAGAAATTCAATGTCTTTTCAACAGCTTGAGATCCGTTTATTTGCTAATTGGAGCTACTCCTTGTTAAAATATTTAGAATTGTATAAATATAACTCTATAAATATTTAACGCATTAAAAATGTAAAACTATGATGAAATTTAACAAGAACTTTTTTTTTCACTGCAAATGGTAATAAAATCAGTGAAACCAGAGTCTGGCAGATTAAAAGGATATTCCCAGAAGGGTTATGCATCTGGCTGCGTCTCCACAGGCCAGGTCCGTCATCAGAAATGACATCAGATCGCATCCAGACACATGCTACATGCTTCTTATCGCACAAGGAAGAGGAAGAATGGGCATTTCATACCCTGTTGTCCTCTTCCTGCATTGTCTGTGACCTTTCCTATGCAAACGACAGGACACTTCCCCTAGCTACCTGGAAGTCTGCTTAAGCTTGATGCTTCAGGAAGACCCATGCTGCCACCATGTAAATCATTCCCATTCACTACGCCGGGAAAACAAAAACCTGGAGGAGGATCAACACTCAAGGGCTAAAGGAGTTGTTTTAAATGAGCAGAGATAATGTGTGAGGTGCAGACAGAGCCCCAGATGCCCTCTGACTGCTCCTGCTGCTGCTATGGGCTAACAACTCCTGCATTGATCCAAGGAGACACTCAGCCCTCTAACCTGCTGAGTGCTCAGTTCCAGTGAACAATGGAGTTCAGAGCGTGTCGATACACTATCCTATTGAGTGCTCTCCGTTTAGCAGCAAGATTGATGAGGTTAAGGCTCCCAACCAGGGAGCCGAATGGTGTCAAAACCAAGGTGTTGCTTCGGAAGAACAATCCCTCGATGCGCTACCATCGAGAAGCACCGGTTACCAGCTAATGCAACAGGAAACTTACTTAAATAGACACAAAATTTCTGAAAGCTTATGTAACATCTTGTGGATGTTGTTTGAACTCTTTAAAAATTTAGATGAGAACGTTAGGGCAGGATAGATGATGCTTTGTGGACAGGAATGCACTGCAAATCCCTCAAGACACTAAATGATGTACATGTGGATTTATTACTGTAGGTCTGTATAAATCTAAGGTTGCCCTGAACTCCAGGGAGAGGTTAATGGATTACAAAGGGATGTGGTATCGAACCTCAGAGAAGTTTATACACCTCATCAATATGTGAAACGCTATTGATCATTTGGACCGAGATAAATTAAATTCATACACTTGACAATGCATGGCAATATTCAGAATGACCTGCATTAAGGAAAAAAAGAGGCTTTTCTTTGGCCTGGAAAGCTGTGCATTTAAGGTATTACTCCAAATTTTCAGTTTTTTAAATATTCTAGTTTTTTTTTTGTTTTTTTTGTACATGCAAAAGTCCAGAAGGCCTGGCAGAAACAGGAGGTAAAACTGAGTATTTAAGAAAGAGGGTAAAAAAAAAAAAAGCACAAAATTACTGTTCAATATGACAAAAACTATGCGTTTATGATACATTTACGAGCTATTACAGAAAACAGTGTGGTCTGTTCATATTGATGGTGAAGAAACCCACATCCATCAGAAGTCTAAGCTCATGGCCGTAATTGACTGAAACCAAACTTCAGGCCATTATGTCCAAAACTGTCCAGCAAAATTCTTGCTGATTAAAACGTAACAAATAAGAACATGTTGCAGGATTTTTTTTTCCAGTTGTGAGTCGCCACCCCGGCCAGCCACATTATGACAAAGCAAATGAAACTTTCCGACTCGTCTGGTTCACAGGCTGTTATTAACTTTAGCTCTGACAACAAGCGGCCAGTTCGACACTTTGATCCAGAGGAAATGGTCATTAGATGGCCGAAATATGTGCACAGGCACTGCTTGTGCAGAATAGAAACAAGTTTCCTGAACACTTCATTGGCTTTAAAGGGGTGTTACGTAACACCTGAAAATTATATTAGCCCCTATTATGCAACAAATTTAAATCTCCAACCTAAGCATTTATAATATATGGCTAATATTTGTCCCTGGTTTTGCCAGCAATTATAACTGTTTAGAAAATACAAAAAACAACCCAAATGGTCAAAAACGTCAGAGAAGTGTCTTTCTAAATCAAAGCTAAATCAAATTAGCATAAACATACACATTTTGCACAAGTTAATTTATTATTCAGTCCATTAAGATATTAAAGATCTTAGGTAGAATTAAAGCAGCTCAGCTATACTTTGAGTGTATTCTTGGTGTACTGAAAGTACATCTCGAGCAGGGTTAACCTGAAAACAGCGTTAACGGTTGTAAACAGATGCAAAGATAAGCTTGACTCAGATGTAGTAAAACTGAAAAACACTTTTCTTTGATGCCACCTCAGGAGCAACCTTGCATTAAAACATCACAAGAATGCAGGTAATGGAAACAAACTTTAAGATTTACAATTAGATTTTTCATTTTTTTTTCCTTTCCACAATGTGTAATAAACAGGGATTACTGTTAATTAAAAGTAAAGTTTAAATGTGTAGGATTCATCTAGCAAATTAAAGTGAGTTAAAAAGCAGTTATGGGTTGTTTGTCCTTTCTGGGAAATTAAAAACCAGCACAAACACAGTTGTGACTATTAGTTTGCTTTTCTGTCAGCAGTCGCATTTATCGGGATTTCCTCAGCTTCCTGAATGTACTGAAAATTCAACAATAAATCATATTTTGAAAGGCAGTTTGAAAGCTGAAAAAGACTAGGCACCTACAGAAATAAACAAAAAGTAACTATTTACACAGTACTTAGTCATTTCTAAAGAGAAAGCGGAATGAAAAAATGCTGAAAGTCCCTGCTTTCTCATATCTTTAGATCATTCAGCATTTTGCAAACACAAAACACAAACACTTTGTTTTATATCTGAGGTTACAAATAAAAAAAAGTTCATTAAAGATGAAGTCTTGAACGGTTAAAATGTACATCCAAAACCTGGAGGAGCCATTTTAAATTTTAATGTGAGCAAAATTGTTTGGAAGAAATTAGTTTCCTTTTATTTTTTTAAGCAGAGTATAAACATCAGCTTTCACATACGCAAAGATTTAAAAAGTTCACAGCCTACTTAAATGGGTTAAAATGCCACATACAGTACAGCGAACAGGGTTGTGTAATGTAATGTGTTTACATGATCTGAAATAAATTAGATTTTTATTGAGAAGGGGAAAAAAAAACAGTTTATTAGAGCTCTGTCCAAGATTTAAACAGTGTTTAGCGAGTTACAGAGAGGACCAATCAGTGAAACTACAGTGGCTGTGAAGCATATTGATTCTGTACTTCTTTTAACAAGAGTTATTCATCCACAGAAAAAAAAAATCATTTCTAATACATCAAAAAAATAGATTTACAGCATACCGCAAGGTTGTCTCATCATTCACTCCTTAATCTCAATCAACACAACAAAACCTAATCTGTAGGTCAGGACCTGTGTCTCAGAAATGTGCAGCGTTCTCGTATCTTTTCATCGCTCTTAAGGCGGCCATGTGATGGAGGTGGAAATGGCACAAGAGCTGATATCCTTTCTTCTCACTCGGGGACTCTTCTTGTCAGCTAGAGACACAGTGAGTAATTCAATAAGTCAAGTATTCATTCATTACTTTCCTTTTCAATCATGGGGCATTTTTCTTCTTTTTTTTTTTTTTTAACTTCCCCCATCCACCTCCACACTGACAAAAAAAAGTAATACAAGTTCTGCAACTTCCATCTGTGGCAGTGCTCGTGTCTTACTGCAGCTTAATTACAAAATATTGGAGCCGTTTTCTGTAAAGATTACTCACTGTAGGAAGCCCTACATAATTTGGACCGGAGGGTTTGTCACGGAAAATAATACAATGCAACTGGGCTTTCTGTATTAGATTTCCGCTTTTAGCCTCCTTGACATTTCAAGCTGCATGAACTAATACATCTGTTATTTGTTGATCATTTGATTATTAACATACTTCACAAACCAAATCAGCTGCCCTGCTGGAGACGCAGATACAGCTCAGCAGACTGTCTGGGTTTTCTCGCCTGCCACGCACAAACACACTCACGAAGATGCACAATTCAGCCCTCAGTGAAAAAGGAAAGCGGGGGAAAAACATTTATCTTCCCCTTCTGTGAGCATATGAGCACTCTGACACCGGCATGGAACAAAGCCCGTCATCACATTCTAATCTCGAATTTCAGGGCTTTTATTTCACCCAAATGCCACCCTGCTGGCCTTGTGAATTATTGACAGACTGACACCAATGCAAAAGGACACATAAAAGAGGCTAAGAGCTAAGGCCCTGGAAGAGCTTGTCCTCTCCTATTGCCATCAACAGGGAGACAAACTCTGCTAATGCTTCACTGGAAGCTCACGGTAACTTAGAGACTGAAGCAACATATGATTCCTGACCCACAACTGCACTTTAGAGCAGAGGGATCCTGAGCGGCACCAATTCTTTGGTCTGAATTACAGCCTTAGTACATTACAAGGACAGCAAGGCAAAGCTGGGAATTATCTGATCAAATTATTAAAATGGAAATCACGAAGTCACACATGGTTAATGCTTCAAACGGGCTTTCAAAGTCTTTCTGATTTGAATATTACTTGTTTCTGTTTCTAAAGAGATGTCAGTACATGGAACCTGGGCTTGGCATGCAGTTGTTTTATTTGGAAGACCAAATAAAAACTGTGGTAAGCCATGTGTCACCAGACACGCCAGTATCTGTGAGTTGTGGATCTTATGTACCCACACTGACTCCTTACTCTGCACGACATTAAAATGTTACATGAAAGTACAAACAGATAGTGAAAATGAAGTTAAAAAATGAGCAGCGTGAGTGAGCAGCGAGGAGGAGACGAGCAACGTCGTCAGCAGAGATGAGAATTTGGGTTTTGCAGAATGTTTTCATGCTTTCTGATCTAATCAACCTCACTCTCGTTGCTGGCACCCTCGGGTCGCCTCAGTTTGTCCACCTGTTCGTTAATCTGTCCATCTCCACCCCGCCGATCCTCTGTCTGCATGCTCAGACCCTCTTCTTCCTCTTCCTCCTCAACGTGGTCGACATCATCCTCCTCCCTGTTTTCCTCCTCCCCCTGCACCTCCATGCGGACCTGGTCCAGGGGCAGTGTTGTGCTCAGGCCCACGGTGCAGGAGTCTCCATTGATCCCGTGGGCTCCATCTGGCCCTCCCAGTGCATCCTGAGGACTGTGGTGTCCATCCTTGATGGGGGAGGAGTTGGCGGACTCGTTACTGACAGGTGAGATGTCGCTGCTGCTGTTGGTGTGGTTAATGGTCGGCGAGCCAGATGCTGAGGATGGCTTCAGGGGAATCTGCCATGAGGGGATCTTAGGAATTGCAGGGGTGGAAGGGAACTGTCTCCTGTGGAGTGTGGGGAAGTCGGGCAGTAGACAAGAACGTTGAAAATTAGACCTTAATCAAACCTTATCACAACTTCATCAAAAGCCGCGACGCAAACAAAATGTGTGAAGAGCCTTCCCACTACTGTATCGACCAAAATGTGGTATTCTGCAAATACAAATCTATATATAGCCGCCTCTGTCAAGCGTTGAGTAAGAACACAACCTCAACAAACCTTTGCACTTTAGCATGCAGCCACAGACTTGGCATCTTAAAACTGCAGCAGAGAATTTTTTTTTCTTTCCTCTAAACAGGCAGATGTTTAGAACACCTGGTAAACATTTATTTTTCCCCCCATTGCACCGGCTCTAGCTTTTAAGATCAAAAAGAGAGCACTGGATGGGGAAAACAAATTCTTAGGAGACAATTAGGATGAGTAGATCAAGAAAATAACACATTTGGGGACGGATGGGGATTTTGTTAGCCAGAAAACTCATTGTAAGTGTCGGGAGGAATTAAATAAAGGAAGTGACAAAGGAATGATTACTGATTAGAACGTAAGAGAGGAACAAAACATGCTCAACTAGACAGTTCTGAGGCAATTTATGTCCTTGCCAGTTTTCTGATATACACTCTTACTTCAAGCTTCATTATAGACACTGATACATAATCATGCATGCTAATGGGCCCGACTGAGCCAGGCTGTGCCTGATTAGGCTGAGCAAGAATGAGGGGACATCAAGCAGTATACAGTGAGACCTTATCACAACACTAACAGCAGCAAATTGTCATGAACAATGCAGTTGCAAACAGATTTTACAATAAAAAGTATCTGTACTTGATGTGACCAGTTTACCTTAGTAATTTCTTTGCATGAAATTAGCGTGCAGCCATTGTGCAGATTGTTTGTGTGGTTACTGCTTACCAATAAAAGCTTTAAAACACATGACTGATTTCCGGTTCCATCAGGTATGCAGTTTGTAAAAGGAAAGTGACATAATGTGCTCTTTTGTTCAGTGTATTCATTACAAACCTTTCAGGCAGAGTACTGTACAAGGAAGAGAATAGAAATCTGTCCTCAGGTGAAGTGAGTTCACTTTTCCCAAATAAATGAAAACAATTTTTATAATGGCAAATGCAATTAAAAACACAAATCCTTCCAAGTTCTTTATAACGCAATTGTTTTGACAAGCTAAAGTATAAAAAAAAATATTGTTTTTATTATTATTTTATTTTTAGTACAAGTAAGTTGTACTTGTTATACATAACTTGGTGTACTGTATAGTCCAGTACAGTCCATCACTGTGGAATACATGTTTGAGTGAACCAATGAGGAATGTTAATGTAGAATATGAATGATTCAGTAACACCTTGAGCAGTAATAACATTAAGTAACCTTTTTTCTATGTGACCTTGTTAAGCTCTCATGTCGTGGAGGAATTTTGCTTCCTTCTTCTGCTTCTGCTTCAGTTCACTGAAGTTTGAGGATGTAACATTTCTATGAGGTTGAGGTCAAGACTTTGGGCCACTGCAACCTTCACAGTTTCCTCATATTTGACTCTAGAACACTCTGGTACACAGAGTTCATGGCTGACTAAATAAATGAAAAGTGCTCAGGTTGTGCAGATGTTAAAAAACAAACTAATACAGCGAGTTACTTTAACCAAACCTTTTAGTGCCAGTTGGTTAACATATCTACATTAAAATCTAGCTTTTTTTTTTTCTCCCTCAGTTTTTAAATTTGCAGAGATATCCACCCCTGAGAGTACTGAATTTTTCCTACTTGTGAATAATTGTTCCCACTGTGTCTTAGAGCCCCTCAAAGTTCTTTAAAATGATCTACTTTATTATGGTGTAATAAGGGTGTAATTTACTGGAAATTGCTTTATAATCTTTCCCAGAAAAATCACTCCTCTAATATCATTGTTGATGTTTTGCCTCTTTGGCGTCATGTTACACAGCTGACTGCACCAGAGCAGGAAACTGAGACTCGGAACTTCTACTTTTGCAGAAGTTTTCATACCTGGGGATATCATGTCCACCGTATGTCAATCAAAGTTTAGCAAATTTAAACGTCCTTTACAGGAACGCCTAGCTACCATCCATTGGAGCTCATTAAATATGCCCAAAAGTCTTGGGTAGCCAATCAAATCAATCTATTCTTGGAGAGCGAGTCTCTAGGTGGTTTTAACACGATGTAAACAGCGTAGACGGCTGCACCTGAGAATTAAAAGCCATCTGAATCAGCTTTGGCATCGACAGTTAAAGATTCTCAGTTTTTCTTCAAAAAATTGAACAAAAGATGAAACTCAAATCATTCCTTTGCAAAGTATATGTATTCGCTATTTTTTACTCTTCTTCCCAACACACTGTCTCGTTGACTCGTTTCTGTGGCTCTGAATATGTCACCTGGTTCGTTGCTCTGATTGGTCGTAGCGTAAAGGCAGTTTGATGAGCACCCGTCAGTGCCACCCTTGAATGGGGGGCACCTATGAATCATTTTCCGACCCTTCATCTTTCTAGATGTGTCGGATCTATCAGGGCATTCTTTTTAGGCTTCCAGGTTATGTTTATGGCATATATTAATGCAACAACAACCAGCTGTTTAAGGCAAGGATAATTGTCTGCGCCTGCATTTTTTCTTTTTGAAAACTATCTTTTTAAGGTAAACAAAACATAAAACAAATTATTTTTGCAATTTATTGTGATTAATCGCAAGTTAATTGGAAAAAATCTTTCAATTTATCGTGATTAAAAAATTGGATGCATAAA
>JAOWBL010000022.1:5098303-5135205 GCA_028564865.1 Zenarchopterus dispar | reverse complement strand
CAATTTATTGTGATTAATCGCAAGTTAATTGGAAAAAATCTTTCAATTTATCGTGATTAAAAAATTGGATGCATAAAGGCCCAAATATTAATTTGCATGTTAAGTAGTAAGTAGATATTTAGTTTTTCCACACACTGCCTTTGCATTTAGATGTAGTTTTAGCTAAATAAATCATGGCATTGAAATAAATTGTGTGTTTTTGTTGTTGTTGTTTTTGATCTGAGGTTGTTTTTACCCAACAAGACCTGGTGAGGACCAGGTGATGTTTTGTGTTATCTTCTGATTTATTTAATGAAAACCTGGATCTATAAGTATCATTTGAGACTTGTGTGAAAACCTGATGGTTCTGGTCATATTTACACATGTCATTAATGTTCATGAACCACTGTGTCAAGGTGATTTTGGTTTGTCTCTGTTTATCAGTGTCAAATTCTTCAAATGGACTGCATCGAGGAAATCAAACGTGTCAAAAACAACATGCCCAAAGCCTTTCAACACATACATACACAACACACTCGGGCCGTTTCATGTGACGGGGGTCTGGATAACTTTGTTACCTGCTGAGTAGTAAGCCTTTCAAAGAGACAATCTCAGCCTTCAAATCTCCAACTGTTTGGCTGTCCAGTATGCGATTGGTTGAGGACGATGCCTGAAGGAAAAACACAGGTGAGGCACACAAAAACTCCTCAGGTCACATGTAGGATCACAGCACTAAGTCACTTTAGGTCTTTCAATAGCTCCTCTATGCTTGGTATCAACTATATAAAATATTAAAACCTTATTTAACGAAAGTACAGGCAAAGTAAACAAATGGGGTAAATGCAAATGTTAAAAGCCACATGTTTTTGTGCAGTCAAGCCATCAGTCTCCATAACAACCTGACTAATGCCCACTGTGGGTGATGATGCCAGGAAGTCCAGTGAGTGTGAATCAAGCAGTTTTTACATAATTTTCCATACTATCTAGAAAAGATTAGGTCAGTGTGCAGTGTTTTGGATAATAACTATCTTGAACAATGGCGACATTCATAAAGACAGACCAAAGCTTAGCAGTTTGTTTTGTTCTTTTTGTCTTTTATCAAAGGCTTGTGTTATCTCCCTTTCTCTCTCTCTTTCACACACATACACACACACACAAACACACACACACACACACATTCGGGTGCAACATGCAATGCTACAGGGTATAATGGAAAAGTATTTGAATAGCAAATTGCAGCTGAAAAACTGTCTCTGCAGCACTTTTTTAGGGATAGGCTGCACTTATAAAAAGACAAGCTATAAAAAGGCAAGTTTTGACAAAAGCCTAGAGAGAAGAGCAAATCTGAAGACAAATGCACTGAAAGTGAACCCCGACGGAAAACGTATAAAACTAATGACAATCATGCCAATTCAAATGGCGATAAAAACCCCAGCACGCACACAGCCAAATGAGATGATTTACTGTTTGTCGGAAAAGTAGAGGTACATAAAGACATACAAAGGTTCACTGCAAATCAAAACAGTGTTAACTACTTTTTTTTTTTTTTTTTTAAACATTTGGAATGAATAAAGTTTAGTCAAAAGAAATATTCCAGTAAATCAAACTGAAAAAGGAAACCTCACTTGTTGGACAATCTGCATTTTGACTTTTGCAACTTATGGAAAGAAAGGAGACTTAACCCGGCCATGACACCCAAATGTCTGGAAACAACTGAAGTAACTATAGTAACTATTCTTCAATCTTAGCCTCATCCCAAATATAAAAAAAAGCACAAACATTTGCGAGAGCTAGAGGACAGACTGACAAGACCAGAGGAATTAGAAGGAGCAGACAAGGGAAAAAGTGAGATAAAAGAAAAGTAAAAGCTGTAATTAAGACTCTCCTGACTCAACAGAGGAAGCTTGTTAGGAAGTGTGGGCCCCCTATCGAGGGGAGAGGGATAACTCGGACTCTTCTGCTTGTAATTAAATCTAAGAGAAATTAATTGAATCACATCTGAAAGAGATCAGGCTCATTTAGAATAGATGGAGGAAGGCAGAAGAGGAGAAGTGAAGGGAGAAAGAAAAAGAGACGAGGGGGCAAGGAGTTTTTATTTATTTATTTAAGCTCTTATCGGCTCCTAAAACCTCCCTGATAAGGAGCTGTGTTTGAGAAGTGGTGCATTGGAGGCCTGCTGAAGACACCCTTATTACAGCCGTCACCTCATTAGAACCATCTTAATCCCGCGCCTCCCCAAGGCACCCGTATAATAAGGCTCAATTTTGCTTCTCTCTCATTTTATGTTGGAAAAAAAAATTAATTGCTGTAAAGGCTGAGCTAAAAAATTTACAAGGCACAGAACCAACTGAGGAATAGGCCACATTTCTAGAAATAACTGAAATGCAGTGATTTCTATATACTTATGTCGCCTAATGTAAGAAAAGGCGGCTTTTGAGTAGACATGTTAACCACTAGCTACATTCATAATGTGCATTATCTACAGAGCAGCACCATATAATATCTCACATCAAGGCTTGTCACACAACACTAACTCTGACATATGTCTTATTAAGCCTGAAGAAACCTAATTAAATGTTGGGCCAGGACTGGATTTCAGCTCCGAGATACATTATGCCAGTGTGTATGCACACAGATTGTGTGAGAATCATATCTTAAGTGCACTGGCTGCTTGGGTGGAGGCTGAGTGGTTGGGGTATCAGTGACTGCAGAGAGCAGAAGAATGTGACGTAATTAAAAGACCACCCAAATGTGCAAGTTCTGATGGAAAATTACATTTTACTGAAATTAAAAAGACACTCATGTCTTGTTAAATTTGTCCATTCATTATCTACACCCGCTTCTTCCTTTTCAGAGCCACAGGGATCTGCTGGAGCCTGTCTCAGGTCTCTTCAGGTGAAAGGCTCATCTCTCTAGGTTGAACCCCTGGACACATACGGCATATAGACAAACAACCACACAGCCCAACAGTCACCATATCAGTGACTGTTGGGCTGAGTATGGTGTTCTTACTGTGGGACAAAACCAAAGTGTACCTGGAGAATAAGCAAACACGCACAGGGAAAATGTGCAAATTCCACACAGAAGAGCCCCAGTCGGGATTCAAATCAGTAACCATCGAGCTACAGTTTAACTTTGGGTGATCAATTTCAATCAATTATTTATTGTTGAAGTTCATATTTAATCGCATAGTTTGTCTTCTGAAACTTAAAAAAAGTATTTTAACTGAAGTGTATTTTGTCCAACAGACAGTTTCTTTTTATTTACTTTTTAAAAAAAAAATTAAATTTCACTTTGGTTTGTCTGGTGTGGACTACATTAAGTTAAATGAAAAGAATTGTGCCTCTTGACTCCTCTGCAGGTGCTATGGTAACCTTTTTCTTTCCAAATCAAACTCAGATTTTTTGCATAGTGCTGTGCCCCTTGGTTATTCACATTTGAAATCTAAATTGTAATTCTGCATTTTCTTCTGTGGTTCTCCTTGAAGCTAGAAGAAAGTATTGAAATAAATACTCCGAATTCATTTATTTTCTCTTTTCTCAGATTTTTGGCACACACCACATCTCCTAACCTGTATGTGCAGGGACATAAAGACTCCACTTATAACTACATGTTATTTTAAAAGGCTTCGTGCATGAACAAGCAACCGAAACGAGCGAAGCAACCAGTCAAAAACATTAAACTTTGTGTCACACAGGCAGCCTATCAGTGTGGTCCGACCTACACAATCCTCAACCAGAAATGCACAGTCTGGCTTGTGTGATTTTATTGAGTAAATACTGTTCAAAGCAAAGATTTGTGCTAATCGGTTTAAAATCCCTGTAACTAATATCTCTGAGGTTGATGCCTGGGTGTGATAGAGGTCAAAGCATTCCTGCTAATTTAAAAGAAAAGAGAAAAAAAAAGAAAAAGGAAAAAGAAAAATGTATAATCGCAAGCAAAGAAAAACAGAGCATCATCACCCAAGGACTGCAGCGCATCTGGCTAAATGAAGATAAATGCCTTTGGACCATTAGCAACAAGATAAGATCTTTAACAAGCCTTGTTTAAGAGTGTCTGAAGGCAAATTAATTCACAGTTATACTGCCGGCAGACAGTGTGTTTTCGTGTAACACATGTATATTTATGATGGAATTAGTTTCAAAAGGAAGTCCCCAGAGGAGTGTTTTTGAGTGGAAACACTGGTACAGCGCAATTGATTTCACTCTATTTATGCACTTTCCCACTGGCACTTTGTCTTGTGCAAGCATGGAGGCAGTTTCTAATCTTCTATGTGGTATCCACTAATAAAGAGAACGATCAGTGAGTTGAGACAGCGGGGCAAACACAGTTAACAGGCAGATTTGTAACGATAATGGAGCAGAAATAGACTCAACTGTTTAAGATCATGGATTAATCTTTCTGAGACAAATCCATCCTAAACACCAGTGCTTATATACGGCAGCATGTCCTTATAGAATCATAAGGAAGAAAACTGAAATCTGGAAATGTGGAGCATCGGCCTGTGCTCCGTGGGTGCGTCAGTCTGCCTAAACTCACTTCCATAACGAGGTCCCAGCTTTGGGAACAGCAGACACACTCCACAATTGAGCGGTTTCAAACTACGAGAAATGTTTACTTAGCAGCCGAGGAAACAGAAGTCTCCATGTGTTTTGGGTTAAAGGCACATTTCCATGTTGAGAGGTATAATTGCTAAGCGTGGCGCACTTTAAGCAGCATGGTGCAGCAAACCCTGAAAGCCGCAAACAGTGAATGATAAGTAGCTCCCCAGCTCCAACATGTGTTTCTCATCAAACATCCCGGACCTGAAAACAATTTCCCAATTTCCCCCATGGCCTGAGACAACGGAGGGTCTTGTGCCGACTCACAGGGAAAATTTAAGATCAACACGATATCTATAAAGCAGAGTTTATGATTTGTTTAATGGGTGTTTTGATGGGAAATATACTTTTTATACACTGCTGCTATCCAACAAGGCACTCACAGCAAATGAAGTCGACTTTTTAATCCAATCTGTGATTTAGTTATGACAAATGAACGGAAATAACATCCGCTGTCCCTCTTATGCTGGAAGGAACTCATTGTTTTAAGCGGACCTCTTATCTGCCTGAGGGACGACCTTAAACAGTACCTTTTCAAACCAACAAGAGGTCAGATCAGAGTATCACTCTAAAACTTCTCACACATACTGATTTGGGCCGCAATTACTTTTTACACCACATAGAAAGAATTCTGAAACAGCAAAAACGTAAGCCATGAGTCGTCACTTTTTGATGAACCTCAAACAGGGAAGAGATACATATTTTTCTTTCTTGATTGTGCCAAAGCAGATGTGTCCACATATGTTTTCCTGCGATATCCAGATGCTACAGTTGCATACCCATGTGCTTAACAAGCTGTGGACATAAAACATTGTCTAAGATTGTCTCTTCCAGGGCAATTTTTAGAGCCTTGAGATCATAAAGCGATTTATGAGCAGTGTTATAAAAGAATCAAGCAACATTTCATCCCTGCACATAAGTTTTTAAAATGATCAATTAATGGGATTCACCTAAACACAATTCTGAGTAGATTATGGATACTGCCTATAAAAATCAAGGCAAAGAGAAAATGTATGGTAAAAGATTATGGTAGCATGATGAGATGCACCTTACTTTTTTGTAGCTTGTGTTCTGATGATATACAGTATAATAAGGCTGTCTGTCTTGCTTGGTTATGACTCAGACAGAGTAAAAGATTTGAATGCAGGAGGCCTCGAGAAGCCTCATCTCCTTCCTCATAAATCTGAAGATTTTAACCTGCAACTTTATGTTTACTGAGCCCCTCTGCAATTTCAAAGTTAGTGCCTGTCTGGCTTTCCTCAAAAAACATTAATCACAAAATAACAGTCCCTAAAGCTGCAATCAATAACTCCTGTGTCAAAACAAAAGCAGAGCTTTGTAAGGTTGTCTAACCTTACTATTGTAAGTTTAGGCAAAGTTGTAAGATCATTGAGTAAGATGTTTGTGTCTAGTACTGCTGCAAGCCTCTGTTTTTAGAGAAAGCAGAATTGGACTAACCAAGTAGAATTCCTGATTTACAGCTCAGTTAAAATGTTTTAGTGTGTTGCTTGAGGAGTTTAAATGGGAAAGATTTTGACAGATGCTGAGCAGCTGATTGGTAGGTAGATTCTGTACCTCTGCTGCAGCCAGTTCCTGAGAAAGCTCCTGGATTTTCTGCTGCTGCTGGATCAGGAGCTCCTGGACAGACACCAATGTTTGCTGAAGCTGACTGACTGTGGAAAACAAGCAGAACACATTAAATTTATTTCAGAAAAAAAAAAAACAGGTAGTGGTATTCTTTGATAAGGTTATTTCAGTAATTTAAAACTGATTATTTTCTTCCCAGAGATGATGACAGAACTGATGAGGCTTAACTTGTGTCACTGATCAAAGCTGTCCTCAAAGAATTGTAATCAAAGCTAATACCCGGTAACTTTAGCTGCAGTTTTTTTGGTCCAAGGCGTTGGGGGTAGAGGGGGCGAACATAGGATGGAGGTATTAATCTCTAGTGTCTGAACTTAAATTAAATAACAGTCTCTAACCTTCCATTATCCACCCAGACACTGCCTTCTAATGCATCTTAAATCCTCAAACGATCAACAAAGGAAAAAACAAGGCTCTCATTTGGGAGGAGGCTGCCAGACAAAATGTCCCCCCTAATCCTAATAAATATTGTTCTTTTTCCATTGACTTTGAAGATTGAATTAGTTCAAGTGTTGGTGTTGGACAAAGGTGTATGATTTCAAATAACACCAGGCACAGTTTGTTGCCCCCTGCTTCCAGTCACACGTGTATTACCAAACAATGCATTAAGTTTCCCCGAGCTGATTATATTACAGAAAACCAATAAACATTCATATAAATCATGGGCGTGTAAAGTGTTAAATCAAGCCTAATAGGATTAACATCAACAGATATTGTGGTGGTCCACTAGTGAGGTTGTCAGGCCAATGGTTAAAAGCCTGAGCTGCAGCTGGCCGGACTGGATGCAAAGAACCCTCCTCTCATATTAACCCAGGCCGGGACAAAAGACGGAGACCGACTCGGGAGCTGGGTTTCTTTTGAAAAACCAAGACAGACAAAATATTTGATCCTTCAAAGAGGCTAATATCTTGTAGTGACACCTGTGTTTAAATGGGTGGGGTTGTATCAATATAGGTGGGGTGCTGAAACGTTTGATCTTTTCATGCTTGCAGAATCTTACAGAATACGAGTTTGAGCAGGACGGTTGGCTGGAGCCAAAAACCATTGTGCAAATAATCTGAGGTTAGTTACTTGGTTTGTGATCCAGAGTGTGGCCGACCTTTCTGAAGACAGCAATAAAAGTAAAATACTGGCTATCCATGCTTTAAAAAGGTGTTACTATAGCAGGGTGCGCCCTGCAGATCATGAACTGCCCTATTAGGCTTTGAATACAGTTTACCACAAAGCAGCTTTTCCAGATGTCTGGGTCACTCTGCCAGCCTGTAACGCTGTGCCTGTGAATTGCCATTGACACCTCTTTTTTTCTACTGCTTTTTCAGCCAAACAGTTCGCAGCCCAACTCTTTTCACGTCTCTCCACAAAAGTTGACTCCTTTGTACTGCTCAGACACTTGACAAAAATGCATAACTTCTTCCTTCAAGTTATCACAGATTCGAAGCCAAGAATATTAATTAAGTCAATGACTTTGGCTGGGCATGAATCAGAAGGAGGCAGTCGCTGCAATGTGTTAGTGTGCATGAGTGTGCGAGAGAAAATCAGAGACAAGATAATGTGTGAGGCTTGCAGCTGCTGTGAGGAGGGTGCACATTGTGTATTCAGTAAATTATTCAGTAAATACCTTGCTATAATGTATACTACATATGTCCAGGCCTGTCTCTGTTTTTAATGGCCAGCTGGTCACCAATATGGCTCCCACCAACAAAGAGTACCCGAACAGCCACACAATTCCATTACAGCCTGGGTCCGCTGAAGGGGTTCCAAGATCCATTCATTAATTGTCTGTGAGAAGTTGTAGGCAAATCATAATGGGAGTCAAGGCCCTTACTCTTGAGCTGAGGCTGGAGAGAAAGACTAATGTAGTCCCCATTCAAAAGGATACATCACCTCATTGCGCCTGGCACTAGAGAAATACATGAACTTTAACAAAAAAGGGGTTCATGCAATTGGCAGGAGCGAGGCAGTCAGTCGCTATTACTCAGTGCAGTGAAGAGAGAGGGAGAGAGAGAGGGAATGGGAGGGAGATAAAGAGAAAGCAGGGGGAGAAAACTCAGTGTAATTGCAACCCCTCTCCCCAACTGTTAACCACAACAGTCATTAACTACAATAGCAGCTTGGCTACTGAAGTCATAGCAAATTAGTTCTTTGCATTGGCTGAAGGAAACCAAGTGGAATTTCACCTTCTTACGCTTAAATCCTATCCTTGCTATCACTTTTAGAACATTTGCAAACTGGCAAATCTCCAAAAAGTGATAAGTAGGGCAAGACTGGGCAGTGCAATAGCCACGGGAAATGCTTTTGCATAGTTGGGAGAAAACGACCATAAAAAAGCATATATTTGTTAATCAGATTCATTGTGGCACACCTTGCACGCCATCTCACACACGTGCTACCTTCCATCTACCTCGCCCAGCCAGGAAACAATATCATGGGTGTGACTGGATAAGATGATAACAGCCATATTTTCATCTGTGGGCCCTTGAAACAGACTGTGAGCTCAAAACGTCAGACGACAGATGGTTGTATTTAAAGGTTATTATGGTTTAAGTTTGGCACCTTTTCGTACCTATACTGATTCAAATAAAGAATGTATCTTATGTACTTTTTCTACAGAAGGTAATAAAAAAAAGGTTCTTTACCAACACACATGGTTTAATATCTTATACACAAAGTTAGAGTACTTAGTCCTTAAGTTATATAGTTATCCTTTTAGACAAGATGTAAAAAAAAAACAAACAAAAAAAAACAACTTGTAAGGGTGTGCCAGTACATCAAGCACTGTCCACTCCTCTTTCTTACACTTGTCAACAACAAGATGAACACCAGACTCGCTTAAAACTTCACTTTATGCAAACTTAGTTGCTCTGTGTATTTTACAAGTACATTTAAAAAAAAAAAAAAAAATACATGCACTTGTGCTGGAGCTGAGATTTTCCAGCACCGAGTTCTCCCTTTAACATTCAGCCCTGTAGAGCGGCCGCCATGCCATTGAGCTGTGAACGGGAACTAACATTCTCACCGTTGTTTTGGATGCAAGCTCAGCTGATATCAAAACACAGACGTTGTCAAAGGTAATTATTAGTTAACGTCACATTTGTGGAATCAGAGGCTGAGGACTGACATGTAGTCTTAATGGCCACTTCTTTGGTTGTCATATTGGACCCATTGTGCTGCTTGATAACAGGAATAGAAAAAAAAAAAACATAACAGGAAATAATAACAGCTTTGTTAGGGCTTCACCTGATTTACACATAATATGAGAGGAAGGAAAAAAGATATAATTTTAAATTTACATAGGAAGATTTATTCCTACATCACCATTTCATCTGAAAATACCAAGGTATGTTTTTATTTATTTATTTTTTTGGGTCATATCACCTGGCCCAACTATGCAACTGAGCTACTGGTCTTTGAACGGCCGTATTAAAAATACAACTGAAATTAATACACGTGATATTAAAGAATATTTTGTGAGATGACGTTGCATCAGTTACTGCTGTTATTTCAGTTGAAATTTCTGACTCGCTGTGTTAGGAACGAAAATAGAAAAAAAAAAAACAGGTGAGAATGGATTTATTAGGAATTCAGCTCTCATAAGGTTTTAAAATATAGATTATGAGCATAAAGACAGTAGGGGAAAGGTGAATTGATGTTAACTGCTGCCAGTGATTGATAACAGGTAAAATACAAGTATGTATTGTTCTATAGCATCTTTCTATTGTGAATATAACATGTATTGCTATTCTGTCTTAAAATACAGAAAAATACATCTGACTATAACACTCATTCCTGGGAAGAGATCATTTGAAAATGATTTAGGCCATGTGAAATTAAAAAGTTAAATTCATGTATACAAAATAAAATAAAACAATTATTAGAAAAAAAACTTAAGAGTTATTGTTTAGAAAGTTTTAAGGTTTAACCTTTGCTATTTAGTTCAGCCTATGCGGTCTGCATTACTGTCTCTAAATGCAGTCTGCTTAAAACTGATTTAAAATATCTGGACGACCAAGACCCCTCAAATAAAAAGAAGAAAAGCTTTTGATATCAATTATCACAGACATAAATCTTATCATAGACACTTATCTTTTATGCCCGTTATGTAATCATTTAATAAACAATGTCATGGGCTGATTGATCTCCTCTTATCTTAAGCCTTTGAAGTGTTTTCTTTTTCTTTCTCCAAGTTGTTTGATGCAACTCTGTCTGACTCACCTCACTGTTGGCTGCTGATATTAACCTACTGACTGACTTTCTGAGTCTCATTTGCTTTGGAAAACTACATCCTCTCAGCTGCAAAACCAGCATGGAGACCTGGTGTGCGCAATGAGGCAAGCTTGCCTGGTTCTTTCATTAAAAAGTTGAAAATGCCAAAACAATGGCAAGGTGATGAAACTTGTCTATTCTCCTCTTCTGATGGAGCAACCACCTTAAAGGAGTTTGATTTTCTTATAAAATTATGCATAAATAAAGCATATTAAAATGTATAATGATGATCAAATAGTTTACTTGTTTTCCTAGCAAGCCAGCTGTCTCAGATGAGGATTGTAACCTTTCAGTTGAAAACACTCCAGTTTAATACTACTGCTAACAAGATCAAAGTTTCTCAGAGTGCCACTCTCATTTACGCCTCCCTGGATTTTTAATTATCCCAACGAAGAGCCAGGAAAACATCTCTCCCCATCTGACAGCCAGGTTGAGATTCCTCACCTGTCCAACATGGGAGCCGCACCTGTCACCGTGCACTTAATCACACTATGGCCAGTGCTAACCCAGACTCCACATGCTGCACACACGAACACAAGAGCACACATACACCACACAAAATTAAAATGAACTTTCTGCCCACCTACGGGGGAGAGGGTGGCTGATGATGATGGCGATGGAGGTTTGGATGGGGGTGAGTTTGGTGCAGGAGGAGACGGATGGAAGGGGGGATGGGTGGGGGTTGAGAAAAGTTGTCATTTCCCAACTCCTCATTAATATTCTGAGGTTAAGAGCTTTTCAGCGAAACGTAATTAATTGAGCCCGAGCCTGACAGTAAACAAGCAATTTCAAATTAAAGCGAAATGACAGCGGCGTCATTTGTTAAAAACGTGCGGGGCCCCCCGATTTTGGCGACAGATAAATGAGGGAAAATGTTAAGGAGGGAGAAAGTGATGAAGATATTAATCTTCACCTGTCTGTGTCAGCGTGCCACTCATTGCCGCAATGTTGCTTTCCATCCTCTGCAGATGCTTCTTGTCCTCTCGGCTCCCCATAATGAGGGGAAGGATGTATTTCTGCAATTAAAAGCGTGGCACAATATTAGACTTCTCTCCGCTGGAAAAGGACAGAAAGATGAGAAAAGACAGGGTAACTCAGACATGGTGGAGTAAGGTCAAAGGCACAGTTGATTAGACCTGGGCCTCGCTGTCCAAGCGACATAATAGGCGTGTGAATTTCTTCTTCAAACAGTCAAAGCAGTTGATACTATTGGTGAGTAGACACGTCTAATTTTCAAACCAAAGGTAGGTGAGGAAATTCTACAACATATTTGCTATTTTATGTAATTTGTCAAAAAGATGTATAATATATAGTATTTCTTACTTTAAATTTTGTACAATTGTAAAGCTTTTTACAATAATAAAAAAGCCTAATTAAAATGAACTGAAATGAATTATATCAAATCCAAAAACACACTCCCAGTAAAAAAAAAAAGAAAAAAAGAATTTCACCTGAAAATGGACAATCAAAGCAAAACAAGCCTACTGAGAAAATACTGAAATCATTCTTAGGAAACATTATTTATCATTTCCCTGCCACTGTATAAATGTAACTCCCATTATATACAATGTCAGTCATATGAGAAAGTCTGTAATCCACCCTGAGTGCTACCAAGATAAATAGGATAAAAAAAGGATAAAAAAGGATAAATAACGGAATCCCTCGCTGCCTCTTTCAACTCTCTGTCGGGTTTTCTGTCCGGCTCAGGAGGCAGGCAGCCACACCAGTGCAAGTAATAAACACTTTTTAGAGAAAAAGATTAAATGGGTGTCAACACGTGGTAATTAATAAGTGGGTTGCTGGGAGTGTGGTGTTTACAAGGTGCACCATAACATAAATAAAGTATGGGCAGAAGCCTGGACATATGGTGCGACTGGCGCTACGCTCTGGTGACATGACAGCAACCTGTGCCGTCCCACCGGGGAATCCCACCTCCCAGGTGACTTGTGAAAAGCAAACTGTGTTGCATGTTGCAAATAATGGAGCTGGTAAAGTGTGGCTTTTTGTCTGCTGAGACAGAGGACCCTGAATGTGCATGAACAGCCTGATGAAAGGCTCTGTAAAGGAGGATGAAAAGCAGGAAATAAAGGAAGTAAATGTATGTACATATACCATCCTGACGGGCTCAGCATGGTATATGTACATACATGTTATGTGCTATCGCTCTCTATCTTGCACACAAAGTGAAGGAGCCTGTCACAGAGGCGAAGAGCTACTGCTAGAACTCTTGTCCTTCTCTAAAATGAGAGTAATGGTTTCCACATGCCATTTAGACTATTACTAACAACCACTGTGGGATTAATGTCGGGGGACAAAGGGCCTCATGAGCTCATGTTCAAGGGCTGCTAAGCCCGATAAAAACCAGGGTGATTATTATTAGATTGTAGGACGTCCAAAAAATGGTTTTGTGCTATGCTGGCATTTTTTTTTAATGAGAAAAAAAATATGTTTGAAAGAAGGGCAAGTTAAAAAGAAGGGGTTCAAATGAGATCATGCTTTGACGTTAAGCAGGGTAGCTTTAATAACAAAACCAAAACGATGTTACATACTGCAGAGGCGCCATTAACCCCAGGGACAGAATTCATCATAAATGGATGCCTACCATGTTCTATGTAATACAAGGGAATAAACGGTCAAAATGTGTGCATAATATTATTTTTGACTAACTTTTACTGTGAGATGAATGCCACTAAAGAGGGAGTGACTTGCCTTGTAAAGCTGGTGAAAGCCAAATGCGATGCCCACCATAATGATGGTGAGGGCGCCATAGTCTCTCCATCTGTAGCCTGCCGGACCTCAATAAAGCATAGATTAGATTAAAACTTTAGAAATCTTTAGAAATTACAATTAAACTTTGATGATGAAACATTTAGCAGTACTAATAATGTACTCTTATAGAGAGAAACGACACAGGCAAGTTTCACAGGCAAGTTTTTTAAAAAAAAAGCTCATATAGTATTAAAAATGCAAGTAAAGGGAAGCCAAATAATTTCTGCTTCATAAGACATTTCCTTTCCGGTTCATATGTGGATGACACACTTGCTGAGTGACAGATACTGTGAAAGTTCGTCATCACAGGAGACTGGCTGTCTGTCAAGGTGAAAATTCCCCTCTTAAGAGGCATTTAAACAAAACTGTCACTAAACAACAAACACGTTCAGCAGCAAATGAGTGAGTTTTTCATTTATTTACTTCAAAGGTGCCAAGATGAAAAGCAGATTATTACAAGCTCTTAAAATACACAATTGACAATTACAGGTCTGATTTCATCTAATGGGTTATGTGCTACGTTTTTATAGGTGTGAAGTAAGTAAACGGCATTGATCTTACATCTTGGCACTTGTAATTTTACATGCAAATAAAAGAGAGACCCACTAAAACTGGACAATATGGCATATTTTCAAGGTGAATGTAATTGTATTTTCCTAACACAAGGGTATGTCTCACTGATATTTTTAGTTACTGCACCTTAACCCTTTATTATCAAAACTTTAGAGCCATGCCTTAACATCAGTATGATAACCACATACATATCCGTCTCCATCAACATTACAGCTGGGATGGACAGTTGCCTATACTACAATACCATCCGAAAGGCCTGGGAGCCCTTGGGATGGGTGGTTGACCCTGAACAAGCTTGCAGTGCATCACCAAGGGCTTTCACTTGCTCCTTCCCCCTACTTTAGGACCTTTCATTCTTCCCCTATCTTTCCCTTTTTCTATACCACTTCCATACTGCCATCTTCCCTTTTTTATTTGGTCACTTAAGCCGGTCTCCATCCCCCGTTTTTCCAATCTCCTTTCAAATTTATTGGGTTCAGTGGAGGCCTTCCTGTCCTTCTACTGTGTGGAAATAGGGATCAGAGTATCCATTACTGCGACAGAGATGGATGTGGGTCCCTGTGCACCGTACCCATAAGAAGGACATCAAAGGGAGGTAGCCCCCTCTTTTCGGCATGACCCCCCATACAAGACTCCCCGCTCTCACCTCATTATGCAGCTCCCTTATAGCCGTTTTGATATAAAACCCCCCACAATGGACAGAGAGCTGCAAGTCTCCCTAACTACATGGCCATCCCATCAACATCACTTTCATTACAAAACATGAGATGCCGGGGGAGTCAAGGACAGTGTGGTAATAAATGAGGGTGGAATACATCTGGAATCATTGTCATATGGGTTAAGCATTACGCGGACTTCATTCTGCATTGGTAAATCAGTGGACAACACTCACAACCTCCTAAAGTAATAAAGATACAGGTTGTGGTGTGGAGTGTTGCCAGGGTGAAAGCCCCTTGAAACAGTGGCAAGAGCCTTCATAGATTTAGGGTTAGGATATATCTGTCTATCTGAGTTTATGAGAAATGTATGACTGTGTTACATGTATTACAGGATTCCAGCATTTGGAAGATAATCCTGACTTCAATTAATGCAAGCAGAAATGAGAATTTCTGGCAGAAATTTGCAACTGACAGGAACAAATACTTTTAAAAAAGGTTCAACTACAAATTTATTTTTGAGACGAGATGAAAATAACATACATGTGCACAGATGCCAAAAGGAAGACAAGATCATATGGACTTACTGGGTGGAGCAAGAGCAAGCTGAGTTGTGTAAGGTGGATGTGGGAGCCCAGCAGGGGTAAGAGGCAGAACTTCCTCTGTGCTGCCAGAGCGCTGGATGGCCAACTCTACCTCCTCATCAGTCAATCCTGGAATAAACGCAGATGCCTTAAAAGACACTCAAACCACTGAAAGTGCTGGCACATTAAGGTGAAAATACAAATGGCTCCTTGGTTCTAATAACATAACTTTAAATACTTCCCAAGCTGCCAACAAATCTTTTAAGTACAACTCAGAGAGTATGTCAAATCTCATTCAATTTTACCAACCCTCTCCTAAAAAATGCATTTTCATTTCATAATTCAGAAATACCATTGAGACTTTGAGGGACATCCATCAAAGGAAGTGCAGAAAGGTTCACACAATGAAACCTGAAACTCTGCCTAGCCTATTAACTGCCACCAAAGGCAAAGAAAATAGGAGTCTGTCCACTTCTCCAGTTATATTTCCCATGTGGAGATTTCATACACCCCAGACAGCAAAAATGCATTATTTTAATTTCTTCATTGTAATGTAAATGTATTACATAATTTTGCAAATGCCAATATAATTTAATCTTCAGATCTTTTTAATGATTTTAGTGATGATTAAATTGCAAAGGGCTCCCTGATGGAGGATCAGGGGGGAGGAGGAAAAAAAATCTAATATGAACATCTCGTTTTGTGGCAAGAAAGGATTTTATTTCAGCCCCATATGCTGCCATTGCTGTGGGTGTCATCATTTAATGAGTATCTTGGTCTAAACAAAGGAGAATAATTACAACTTTAGCTGAACCATATTAAAAAACAACATTAATACATTAATAATAAAACAGCTGACAAAAAATGGAAACGGACAGCATAAACTGGAATGTAGTATAATTTGTAGTTAAATGTACCGTATCCCGTTATGAATAGACAAAACAATTTATACTTTGTGTTTTATTCTTCTTCGTATGGCTTAAAAAGTGTCAACACCACAGCCTTAGGTTATTTCTCTACTTTATGAAATTAAACAAAAAATCCCACTTATAAGACAGACTTTTACTTGAACTATTCTCGACAGGTTAAAAGAATTTATTAAGGGTACAAAGAAAACCGATCCAATTACACCAGCAGGCAGACTCCTGGATCAAATAGGAGCTTACACATGGTTCTTCAAGCACTCTGGTTCACAAGTGCATGTGTACATGTTTCAGCATGTTTCTGCCATTTAGCGGTGCTCTCAAACATATGTGGATCAATCTGAGGTGTTGGCCACTCTTGGGTAAGTTGGTGAGCTGTTGATGCTTCATTAACTTTGCAAAGCACAGAAGTCTGAGTGGTTAAGATTTGCTTTGTGGTGGAGTGAAAGTAAGTGTTAAATAATGATGTTTTTATATCAACGTAAAGAACAAAGTCACACAACAACTGTCATGATTTTCTTTTTTTTCTTCTTTATTATAAAGTACAAAAAATACATTTTATCCCCTGTTTTTTTACTAAATATATGTCTGACTGTCACGTTTATAGAAATGGCTTGTTTTAATTTAAAAAAAGAAAATAAGCATCTACTTTACACAAATGTTAAGAACTGTACCATATTGCATCAAAATGAATCAAACTGCATCATATCCAACTAAGCAGAGATTTATTTACGTCTAAATAAAGCTTTGTTTCTGAATTGGATCTAACCCCATGCATCCAGATACATATCAAATTGTCTTATGAGGACAGGTTTCACACCTATAGATTTTACACATGCTCAGGATATATATTCCTCCTTTGAGAATCACTGAGCGATGCAGCGGTTCAAAAGGTGACTAAGCTCTCATTAACAGTAACTGCGCACAGCCAGATCATAATAAATTGGTAACATCCTCTGCCATGGCCTTCACAAAGCAAGCACACAGTGACACCCACGTGGACTGACATTAATACAAACTGAGTGACCCTACAAACCAGAAGTTTTCATTACTTAAGCTCAACGAGACCCCACAAATAAAATCTTTCAGCCAAAAGCTCACTATCATTTAAAAATTCATTTTATGAGATTTAACTGAGTTCACATCCACCTGCACATCAGAAGCAGCTAAAAAAACAAAACACAAAAAAGGTTCTCTAATAATCCGCCATACAACCTATGCCAAAGAGGCGGTTCTTCGAGGCACTTATTCAAATGCACAAAGGGATGACCATGAAAATTGTTGAATCATTTAAGGGCACAAATTTGCCAGCGTGTAGTCTATACAGCAGGTTCTGAGAGCCAGGAAGTGGTGAGAGCCATGTGCTGAGTTTGTGTAGTCACACTACACTGTCAAATAAGCAATAATGTGTCCCCGGACTCCTGACTCATCTGACCACAGCAGACTACATGGTGACAGACTATTGAATGAGACCTGCAGAGATCTCTGTTTCACCAAATAAAAGAAAGTTGCAATGGAAAAGAAAATACCTTTCACCTTGAAATTTAATTTTTTTTTCTCTCTTAACTCTAATGTGATTAATATATGTACATCTTAATAGCTATTCATGTCCTTGATGTTGTTTATGCAGCATAGTTTTGTCTTTTCTCCATCTTATGGGAAAATAAAACGCATGGAAATTGATGTTTTCTAGTCTAAAAACACAGCTTGCCAAGTTGTGTTGTTGGCTCTGATCTGTTTATTGTCGAGGAGAAGACGACAGCAAATAAAAGAACCCTTAGATCCAGAAGAAGAGGGAACAAGGTGAAAGTGAATTTTACATATAAAAGGAAAAGACAAAAAGAAGGGGTAGTGAATTTATTATGGGTTCCAAAACCTGTGGAATGACCCTTGGACCCCCATTTCAGATCGACCTGTGGGGAGATAATTTTTTTAAAACATAAATTATACCTAATGACGACACCATAAAAAAGAACAATAACGGAAAGCCATTCTGTATTTCATTATACTGTATTATTTGGTGCACCTGATACACGTAGTGCCTGTTTATGAGTCACTGTATTAGCGGATGCTCTGCCAAAGCATTTGCTTTGACCTTGCCATTCTCATTGGGGCATGAAATTACGGTGCTGGCACCTCGATATTACAGCTATAAATACTGTAAACTGCATATCTGGGCTACGTTTTCTATTGTCTTTCAACATAAACCTGATCGGTATTTATTTAAAGGAAAACCCATTGCTCGTCTGGTTATTTACAGCTCTATTTTCAGAGGCTCCTATTCTGTGGGCATTTTTTAAGGGCAAAGAGGCAAGAAGCCTCTCACATTAAATCTATTTCTCCAATTCTGGCACTTCTGGATTTTATGGGTCAAGACCTTGCTTGGACAGCCAATTATAAAAATTGCTTACTAAAATATTTTGAGTGGTAAAAGGTGAGTGCCTTTTTCTTTTTTTTTCTTTTGCTGTCCTCCAAGGCTTGAATTGTGAAGCTGCCCTTGACTAGAAATTACTTACATTTTGAATATGATATTTAGAAAAAAAAATGCATGACAGAGGTCATAAATAGATGGAGGTCAGGGGGTTATTAATAAAAGTTATACTGGTTTCTCAAGCTGTAGCGCCAAGGGAGATTCTACATGTCATTTGGTTCCTTTCAACTGCTTGAAAATGGCATGCTCTAAATAATGACCACTCTCATAGAGTATTCATTTATGTATTAAAAGGGGACTCTGCTCTCATTTCCCTGCTTTATCGCCTTGTACTGATGACAAAGTAGGCAAGGCCTCGGCTAGGTGGCGCCGTGGAGTAATTTATAACCACATCAATCCCTTTACCTTCTACACAGGCCTTGGTCATTGTCATTTTTGTCCGAGAGGTGAGTCACATAACCCAACTTACAAATAGCATCCTATTAATATCTAGGATGATGAACCTTACCCTTACCTTCATACCAGGTATGGTAATAGACAAAAAGCCTACAAGTGCGCCGCCTGACCCTCGATCACGGACCCTGTAGTCAGGGTGAAATCTATTAGAAGCATTTATTCAACTCAATAACAAGCAAGATGGCATAAAAACAAATAAGTGAAGCTGTTATTTATGTCTCAGTGACAGAGAAAGCATTGTGGAAAAACATTTTGAACACCTGTTCTTCTACAACGTATGTGCACCTTTGGCACTTTACTTTTCCAAACTACAAACTGCGTTAACTTTGGTAATCAAGGAGCTGCAGACTGATGTCAGTTTAGGGGCCACGGTCAAAGTGACATGTTGAAAGCTGGAAAATGCTGTTGACTTTGCCCTGAGAATTTGATTTTTGTGGTAATTATGTGTGTAACCACTAATTGTCTGGGCTAAATTGTTTTTCCAAAATGGGGCTCGATGCTCTTTAGTTGTTACATCTGTTAACTGTAGTTGACATAGACAGCACAATTCTCGAGATTAGACCGTAGCACACTGCATTTCACTCAAACACAATAAAATTAGCTTGAGCTTGGCAAGGAAAACGTAAAGCAAAATTACCTCATGATTGTTGTTTGACACTTTAAAATGCAATCTATTTCCTCACTCTTCTGTAACAGAAGGACCAAAATCTCTGAGTTTAAATCTTGATTCATATATTACATCAAAGTGAAAGTTTGAATATTTCAACCAGTTTATTCAACTTCAAGGACTCAAGAAGGGCAGCTTGAAATATTGGACTGCATAATTGCCAATTCATGCCCTGAAATTGACAGTAGTAGGAAAACAGAAAATTATATTTTTCAATGAATACTGAAATAAACCACACTATTATGATCTCTTTGGGGAAAAAAGAGATGTAACCGTAGAGCCATCCTTCAGTACAGATTAGGGTAGGAAAATAATATGCACGACCGAGATTATTGTGTAAAGATTCTGCAACATGCAATCAAAGTGGGTCCTATTTTCCCCTTCATCAGCTGTCCAGCGTGAGCACTGGCAGCAAGAGGAATCCAATTTAAATTCCACTCTGCTGGGAGATGGTATTGTTTCATTTTATGTGTGCTTTGACATTTCTGGCTGTTAATATAGAGTAAAATCAAGAAGTATTTACATAAATATGGCATTAAACTGCATTAGAAATTAAGACTGACACATTTTCTGTGGTGACTGTGGGATGAGGTGGATGATTGAGTTTCTGTGTCAGAAGGTTGAGAGTACAATGCATGATGGGAGCAGAAACAGGGAAAGTAATGGCCTGTAGCATATTGGTTTGTGTAAAAAGCCTACAGTGCATAAAAGTTAGAGGAACAGGAAGACAAAATTAAGCACCCATCTAAACAATTAATTTTCTACACCTAATGGGATTCAAAATCTGATTTTATGGGTATGGAGTGGTAGGTTTAAAGATGTTTTATTTATATAAAGACTTTGTATATTAAAAAAAAAACAACATGAAGTAGTCCCAAAAAATACATACTGCACTGGTGCTGGTACAACTCATAATGATATACCACTAATAATAAGGGCAGGAAAATCTAAGTTTGTTTACAGTATTATTTAATTTTGAAAAAGAAAAATCCCTAAATGACAGTGATATAATTCCAGTGCTTCCGGTGGAAATTAAAACACCCTTATACTGACACAATTTCCTGTAAAAGAAACGTTATGAAAAACTCCTGTAATCTCGAAATGATTGTTCTGAAGTGAAATCAATAGATCACAACATTTCAAATGACGCATGGTAAAGCTTGAAAGATTTTCAGGTTCAGTGCTGAATTACTGTACAACAAAAGTCCAGAGCTATTCAAACAACACTGCAGAGAGCCGCTCAAACATACTTTGTGCTTAGTGTTTCACTGCTCATATCTATGCTCTCTCTGCCAATGATCAATGTCCTCATGCAAATCAAGAGTTCTTGCTTATATCTACAGTGGAAGCGATTTTCCAAAATAAATCTGCATTAAAGCGTCATACATATTTCATGGACTTTAAGTGCAGTAAGAGCAAACCATTTTGGATAGTGGAGCTCCACAAATGTTGCAACAAAGCTGAAAGTAAGAAGAAAATGAGGTGTTGCATGACATCATTTATTGGCGATGAGGCCTTGGAAATACCCAACAGTAGATTAGGAACTAGTTGTCAATAATGAGACTAAAAGACGAAGAAATTTCAAAAGATATTAAGAATCATTACGGCCATACGAGATGTGTGTAGTAGCAGCCGGCAAGCATGGATTTGGTTTCAGGTTACGTTCCCCAGTCACAGAGCTTTTAGGCTCACTTTTCACTGTTTGGCTACTCTAATGCTGCAAAGTCCCTCAGCACTGTAGAGGTACAGTCCCTTAAGTACTAAACTGTCTCGCAACCATCTAAAATAAAAACACTCATCACAAAGAGTTAATCTGAGGCAAAGACGCACACTCTTCCTACACAGATCGCCACTGTTCAGCCACAGACCTCCAACTCCACGACAGCAGCAGTTTACTGAACTTTCCCTCATGAGTTCAGATGATAAAGATTTTTGCAGTTTTTATTGCCCAAACAATATTCTTGAGTGACTGAGAAATATCTCAATCTGGTGCAAAAAAAAGTGAAGACGCAGCAAATATTCCAGCCTCCTAAGCTCAGAAAACCTGTGTAGTGCCTCAAATTTACGATAACTATTAAATTAAGTAAAAGGGTTAAAATGCTAGAAGGCAATATTGATAATTCCATTGAAAACTCAGAGGGAGTTTGTCAATATTAATTTTCCTGAACCCAAAGGAGCATCCCAACTGGTGTGTCATTTATTCACAGGGCCTGAATAACGTTCTCTCCAGCTAAATCGACCCCTATTAGAAGCCCCCAGGGCAAAGAGATATGGCCACAACCTTTGAACCTTACAAGCCAGTCTTACCGTGGGGAAAAAAAGGTCTCTATTATTGTAGAAAAAAAACTTTTGAAAAAGAAACAACTGGATGACAATTTCTTGACAAATATGTATTGTCCAATGGTCTAAACACTATGCCACAAATCAGGCAAAAGTCTCTCACCTTTTTTCTTCAAGAAGGCTTTTCTGGTGGCCAAGGGACTCTGTCGTACTTTTGGGTTCTGGAGAAATTTTACAGCAGTTGTTATCTGGGAAGAGACAAATCTGATTCAGTTCTTCATAATGGCATCATGCGAGTACAAGATAAGGGCTGCATCAAACTGAGGCTTTTAACAGTTCAAGCAGAAGTCTAGGCTTTCCTAAAGAAAAAGATTCATTATAAAATCTACCCCCTCCCAAAAAAAAAATCCTTAAATGGATTCCATTTGATAGTTGCTTTTACGCCCCCCACACCCAGTAGTGAGGAAAAAGACCACCTGACCACTTTCCAGCTAAATGTGGGGAATGACCAAATCAGCAGTTATAAAATTAGCCCATCAAGAGAGCCGGACAAATGGAGTATGGAGCTTAATTTGCTATTACCCTCTTAAAGACAAACTTCCATTCTTAAGTGCGCAGTAGAAGAAAATCTATACTTAATGCAGAGGTGATCATATGTATCTAATAACTTGAGAATCCTAGGCCTAAAACTTCTGTAATTCTTCCAGTTAAAAACCTGCCATGATCAAATCACCCAGCCTGACTGTTGTAATGACTTGAAACGTTAATGCACCAGAACGTTAAATAGCATCAGAACATCAGTAGTTTTAAGTGCACCACGTTCATCGATTCTATTATGTTTTCCTTCGAGATGCACCTTAATTTTCCACCCAGTATGCATTTCCAAGAATTGGAGGGAGAAAAAAAAAATCTTCCTCAAATGGTATTAAAACATAAATTTGAAGTGGGCGCCATGAAGTGGCGCCTCCTAAAATAGATAAATATGTACGAACGCAGAGAAAGGAGAAACACATTGGAAGGGGGGGTTTCGATGACTTATTATCGCACCTGTGGTCCCCGTGATTCAATTGTAAAAGTCATCCCTCTAATAGCTTGAAAGGTTTTGATTACTCTTCTTTTCTCTTAGTGTTGAAGGATACGAAGTGATTGAACGCTCTGCCAGTGGTAATTCATTTTGGGTAATGCATTGCATATACTATGAACCTGTTTCAATTCAAAAGAATTGCAGTAAAATTTGTCCACGGGGCAGGAGTGGCTGGGAAGCTGTTTAAAAAGCTCAGTTTCTATGACAAAGAGAGTGCTGTGGAAAAATCATGAAATGTATTTACTTTTTCTTAGATAAAGCAGAAACAAACTAAACAAGCATATGTGCTGCTTTCAAAGACACTGAGAAATATATAACTAAATTTTGTAAATGCTCTCTATCTATGCTGTCATTTTTATTTGTTTTTTTTTTTTTAAATCAAAAAGTTTCAGATTAATCTAACATTTCACAGGGACACCACTGTAACTCTGATGTACACTGGTTACACAAGAGTCATGGAATTTCTTGGATCTCTATAAGCTAAGAGCTTATAGACATCATTGTGACAACCAGATTAAAGCATTTATTTGGTGAGACCCCCAAACTCATGCTCTGGATCAAAAGATACAGTCAAAACACAATTTAAAAAAAAAAATGTAAAAAAAAAAAGGGAAGAAAAATATCCCTCAGATAACAAGACAAAATCACCCTGCTCTCAGTGAGGCTCTCACTGTTTAAGTAAGTGTACCAAAGACCCAACTTGTGGTAAAAGCGGAAACCAGAGACAATAAACATACTCAAATCTAATATTCTAATTTTCATTCCAGTAAACAACAAAGTGATGTGGGCGCTGTGAGATGTAATGACCTAATAGAGAAAGAATATGCTGAATAAGCAATCCCTGTTTACATTCCCTTAAAATTTCAGTAGCACAATATTGACAAGAAAAATGTATCAATGTTAACAGGCATAAGTATGATACCTCAGAAAAGACCGCAGCTTGCTCAGCGGCAAACTAATGAGGCAAATGTCCATTTGGTTAAAACTGTAGTGGTAGATCTTCAGGGAGAAGAAAAGTGCACTTCTTAGCAGATGACATAGATGCTTTGTACAAGTTCCACCCAGACATCTCAATCAATTATAACCACATTGCACAGATTTCACTCTTGTTATTGACTCATGGATCACCCCAGCTATAGTGTTGGGTAGCACAGAACTGGACTTTAAAGGGGGCAAGATGGATAACATTACAAAGTCCATGTAGATTGGCAGCATTGAGTAAGTAAAATAATAAGATGAATCTCCTTCCACATTGAAAACAAATGACTTTTTTTTCTTCTGTTAACATAAACTAGGCCTTTCTGTAAAGCTTCTTTGGCTACTACTGCACCAAAGTACTCCATGACAAGAGCAATAATCTTTGCAAACCAGATAACCAATAAAGTGTCAGGTAAAGCCAAAAAAGAGGTGAAAACTCAATCACAGGAGGAGATAACATTAACCAACACACTTAAAGAAAGTGAACTTGATGAACAGACAAGGTTACAGAAATGTTATTGAGTTTGAATTGGACCAGACTTTGCACTGCACTTGTCTGAAAATTACAACTCTGATACCTTGAATTGTGAGAAATGAGGATGAAATCCAATTAAGTTCGAACCACATGGATGGACATGTGAGAAAACCTGTGTAACCAGTTGTATATTTCTGCTCTAACTAGTAACAGCACTTAGTAACTGTACCATACCGCAGATATTGTCCATTTGGTGTACATTTAGTACAGGGATTCAGAGATTCAATAGCAGGTGAGGTCACCAGTTGAAAAATGTAAGCTTTCTATAATAAACAATAATGCATTTTAATTCACAGCTTTGTTTTTATTTGGCTGGTTCTTTTATATGAGATGAGTTTGTTTTCGAAAAAAAAAGTCAGCAAACGAAAAAGATGACAGGATTTCAGTCTAAATTGTACAGGCCAAATTAAACCAGAATCTATAAAGCAATTACTTTATTAACAGTGAAGTTAATTGTACCTGTAAGAACATAAAAATGAAAGACAAAAACATTGCAAATGTTCTGCCTTTGAGGATCTCCAATCTCAGACTTTTTTTAATTAACTTCTAAATTTTGATAAAGATACCATACCAGATGTAAAGTATGAAGTATAGTGAATATCTAAACTGCAAAAGCTAAATCCTTTCAAAAAACAGTCACATTAGCCTCTTATAATTTCTTATCAACAAAAAATAAATAAATATAAAAATAAAAAATGTAAAGGACAACTACATATAATTTCTCAAAATATGCATGAATTTTCTGTGCAACAATGCAGACATTTGGTGGGTATGAAGGAACAAAAAGTTTCGTGGGGTGGTAAAAATGGGCTAAAAGGAAATCGTTAGCAAGTATAGGATTCAGACTCAGTGAGAATCAATTCATTCCAAATTGCCCTGGCCTGTACATTTGTAGAGAAGTGCCCCTGATATAATAACAGACTGATAGACATGAACAAAAATTGTGTTAGGTCAGTCTCAAATTTCCCCCCTAAACACATGTATGAAGGACCAAAAGCAAGAGAAAGTGAGAGACGGCAAAAAATGAAGCTCTATATTAATTTGGTGCTTTCATGGACAATTTGCCGTCAGGGGCAGCTGTCTTAAATGACTAAACCCAATACCTTTCTGATATCAGAGCCCTGCCAGAAAGGAATTAAGTTTTAATGCAATTATTGTATTTCCTTTGCTTGCCTGACTGCTTGATGTGGCCAACAGTGCTTTTTAATCTTTTTAAAAGAGCAGCTTTAAATGCCCTTCTAATTGTGACATCTTTCCCGCCTTAATGTGACCTTTAGTAGAGGAAGCAAGGCCTCATGGGAGCAGCTATAGGGAATTATTGACCCTGAGAGACATCAGGAAGTGAGGTGCAGATCCAATCATGTAGCTAACACTCAGTTGTTCAGACTTCGCCGGCGCTTCAAGGGCCCTGCAGGAGTTGACGCATTCTGACAAAAATCTTTTGTTTCTTGCTTCACTGTGTCTTCAATTTACTTTAAACAAGTGCCTTTCAGAGAAACAACAAGAGACAGATCAGTTAAATGTGAAACAGAGAACTAGTAAACGTGGGGCTTTTTTTCCTTCTCTAACAAGCGGCAAGGTAACTGAGCAGTGCTTTTACATCTACACAGAGAGCAAATGGGTAAAATACAAGGGCTCGGTGTGCTGTGTTACAGTCCTGAAATGTGGTCAATTTTTATTGAATGAATGACCGTAACTTTTGAAATTTAAAGGTCAGAGTCAACATTTCAGCAGATGAAAAAGGGGTCATGGAAAACTCCATTGACATTTTGCTATGCAAAGGTTTAAAAATAACATACAGCGCTGTATCAGTGTCAGAGCCATGGGCAAGGCTACAAACACGACATCAAAAGCACATTATGCAATTTTTGTGAAGGGGGAAGGGAGGTCTGGTGGACGGAAATCAAGCTTTTTTTTTTTCCAAGACCACTGCGTGTGCAGACCTAACTTTCCAATCAACACTGTTTCCGTATCAGAGTTCTGTCATTGCAAACATGGAAAAGTTGAGTAAGTTCAGCTGTGAGACACAAAGAGTGCATCTGATTCAGTGAGGACAACATGCACTATACACAATACTTCAAAGAAAAACTGCCTCGTTCTAATGGAGGTATAAGAAACTTACAAGCGCAGGTAGCAGGTTGTGGTTTGGTGTTAGATACAATATGTTAAAAAGAGTTGTACACACAAGTGAAGCAGCGAGCTTGAACAAACTGCATTTTATACAACCAACAAGTGTTTTAAAACAGCGTGAAAAAAACAATAACTAAGTGATGCATTTCTTTTGAAGATCAACATATGGCACCCAGCTGGTTGAATACTAGCATGAGAGATAAAGTGGAAAGCCAAGTTTGACATTTCTTTATGTGTAACTGTCAGTGGTCTTCCTGGAGATGCTGCTGCTAAACTAGCGAGACAGATGACTGTTCGTATGAACATATCCCTGGTGGTGGACCAAAAGCTCTGAGAGCCCTCGTGACTAAGGAGCAGCAACCAGTGACACCTCTCTTTCACCCACTTTAGGCGAAAAATACTTTTACAGCACACACATTCCTTTTAATTCAGGTAAAAGGCCCAAACCATGAGTGTGGAGCAGCTCTGAGAGATGAGGGTCATCAGAGATTAACCCATGGCACTTTAGCAGTGGGGTTGCAAGAGGGGAGTCGCAGTCAAACACAACAAACTACTTAGCTACCACAAAGCATTCCAGCCCCTTCTCAGCTGCAATACAGTAATGGATACTTCCTCAGCTCCTCCATTGGTCAAAATGTTTTCATACAATAATTTAATTCAGAAACACATTTACAAAGCAGGAGTAATCAATTTTAATTAGTTGATTTTTTTTTTCATTCACATAAAATTTAATGTACTGCCATCGATCTCCTTTGTTCTTTAATGCAGTGCCTCCTTCCTGTAATTTGAAGCTTTACTTTTTCTTTTTTTTTTTTCCTTTTGCAGATGATGCAGGTGATGACATTCGGTGACAAGCGGGTCTGTACGCGTTTTAAAAACGGAAGAAGGGATTTCAATATTCAAAATAAAAAACAGTGGACACCATAATACGGTACTTTTATTGTTGGAATGTGGTCCAAATGCAATGTTTAAAAATGTGTCGCATAAAAGTTTTATAGCAAAATGCAACATCAGATATATGAAAAAAGTCAGTAGGAATCAGTGTTCATTGATTTTGCAAGATAACGTTTTATCTTTGTGAGAAAAAAATGTAATGAGGTCATGTCAGCGATGGCAATGATTACATGCGCCTATTGACTATGACCTAAAAAGTTTCCACAGCAAATTTAGATGAATGGCAGGTGCTGCAAAGTGTCATCAAATGACTTGTACATTTGTCATGAAAAGTTTTGTACAAACCAGGAAAGGACATAAAATGGCTCATTCCTTTTTCATTGCATTTCCTTGAAACATTACAAATTATATGTCCTGCAATTAAAAAAAAGGGACAAAAATTGCATTCATGTCAAAAGAAAGTATTCAGTCTCAACAAGAAGTTTTGTTTTTTTCCAAAAATGAAAAGGGAGCTACAGCTGATAATGGAACCATGAAGAAAAACAAAGTCTTCTCTTAAAAGTGCTGCTGCTCTGTGAGTTGTCCTTCACGTCATCAAGGCCCGCCGGCCTTTCAGTTTCAATTAGTTGATTGAGGCAAAATGCAAGCGGCACCAGCAACAAACAAGATGAAGCTTGTGTCCGAGCGACACACCACATAAGATGTGTTGTGGTGTCAGGAGAAGAGCTGCCTCCGTCATGAGCAACTTACAGTGACAAGCCTATCCTCCTCTGTTGATCCAAACGGTTTCTCTCATTGAGGAAGCACCCACCCACAGAGACACACACACTCAGACAGCAACACACACTCAGACAGCAACACACACGGCTATGCATGTTGAATTAAACCAGCTCAATAGGCAAATAAAGCAGGGCGGTGAGGTGAAGATCGAGTGAGTTGGCATCAGTTTTGTGTGCAGCTTTGCCAGCCTGCTAAATTGACTAATAAAACTAAAATAGAGAGGCCAATGACAATAGAGCGAGAGGTGTCCTTTTATTGATCAAATTATTCCGTCTTGAGCACACAGTACCATCGGAAGAGAGTACGCTCACAAAAACAACTCGACAGATTGTGACATTCCGGTGACATTGTAAACGTGTGTCAACTTTTCTCCAGTCAATAGGCTGAATGCGCTAATCATGTGTCTTGGATCAGCAATTTCATGGTCTTCAAAGGGGGCCAGGAATTGGTGGCATGACCCACCACACAGGGTGAGACCCCTCTTTTCCTCAACCAGTCCCACAGAGAAAAGGAGAAGGGAAAGATGGTGTTAAGGTGCATGGAGGCAGGAGGAGAGCCAGAGAAGATGAACATCGCCATCTACTGGCCAGGGGTAAAGCGTAAATGGTGCGAGGAAAGTCTGGCAGTTTACCCTTGCGGCCTGTCTTTACTGAGACCTGTCAGAAACATTTAGACATACTTGCCGAGACAACAGGCCACACGTCTACAGTGGAAGATAAATCAGAGTAAAAATCTCCATCAAATGAGGTCAGAAGCTCATGGCAGCAGGGCCGTCTTTTTATAATTTTATAGCACAGTCTGTTACAGATCACACTAAATGACACAGAAAGATGTTGGCAAAATCTCTTTTTCTGTAGGTTTCCAAACACCACAAACAGTCTTGTCTCCAGAGCAGAAAAAGTATCCAAAACAAGGGGTGCCGCCACGCCAGAGAAGAAGCTCCTGCCTTTCAGGATACTTAGAAAAGACACCTCAGACTGAAAAATAACACCTTGTTTTGCCTTTGTATAGCTGTTAAGCTACACATTGGAGAACTCATTGTTTGCAACGTTTAGAGTATGTGCCCCACCTGAACATAATCCATTCCCGAGAAGCACCAACAAAATTTTCAAGTTTTGCAACCTGATTGTTCAGTGCAGATTGAAAGTAGACTGGCTCTGCATGTGTGTATTCTTTCAGAGAACAGCAAGGGAAATGATTTTAAGAAATAAAAACGACTTCTTTGTAAGCCATGTCATGTTAAAACAGCAGACAGAAACACTAGAGCCAGAGGAGGAAAGAAAAAACCAAACAAATAATCAAAACAGTATGTTGCATGTCACAGAGCACCTTTATTCTTTGTGACTATATGACAATTGGAGGCCAGGGTCAAAAGTTTAGAGAGGCACTCTACACAAAATCTCGCGTTTGAAGGGTAAAATACATGTTTTACCAGCCTCCTCTGAAAGAATGAGGAGAGGAGACAACCCACGGTGAACCACTATAATGTCACACAGGGTGGCGTGTTACAGCAAAGGGGCTGAGCTGGCAAGCAGCTCAGCAGCAGACGCACACCTGTTCTGACATTTTCTGTCGACCTTGACACAGAAAACACATGACAATGCCACTCTCTGCATTTTAAAAGTACAGGTTCTTTTACCAAGCCCTTTCACTTCCTCTCTGTTTTTTTTAATTTCCACAATACCTTAAGACACTTTCACAACAGTTTTAGACACGATTCAGCTCTATGATTGTAAGAAAAGACAGACAGTAGGGCAATTAAGGGTGGTAAGAAATAAAATTAAAAAAAAGATTTTCATGAGGAAATAAAGGTATTTTAAGATAAGACATACACATAATTGAAAGTGAGACTTACTTGGGGTCAACCAAAGGCTGCTGGCAGGTGGCTACTGTCTATGGTTTTTCCAAAGGATTCCAAACCACTAAAATATCACTTAAAATCCCAAAGTCCAGAGCAAACACAATCTGGAAAAGACAGAATGGCCTTGTTCTGTCGTTCAACTCAGCGATTATTGTCTCCTTCTAAATTGCCCCCCGCCCCCTGTTTTCAGTTCATGACAGATCTACAAATGCACTAACACTCATCTACTATTTCAATAAAACAGAAAGCAAAGCACTGCTGCTGGGAACAAAACAAATGTGGTGTTCTTTTTTGATCAATGGATTACCAAGAAATTGACAGTCTCGACGCACATGAGAGGGAGAGGAACCAGCATAGGTGCTGGAAAAACGTCACTTGTTTCAGTGGCTACTCCTGTTTTCCTGAAAAAATCTTCATTTTGCTAAAGACTGCAGGGAGACATAAAGACGTCTCTGCAATGATATCTGTACTCTAACTGCAGTAAAATAACCACGAAGACACAGCCAGACAGTTACGATCAAGTATAGTCTACACTTAAAGATGTACGAGGATGTTCTCAATTAACTCTAAGACCAACATTAAAGAGACACTCAAAGTGTGCAGCTACTTGAGGAAACAAGTCCGGACAATTATTTTCTGGCAAATGCATATTTATTTAAAAGTCAGCAGAGAAGCTAAAAAAAATAACTTGCTAAGATGGTAACTTGTCAGAATTGATTCACGTTTCTTTCATTAAGGGAAAGGTTAAAAAGAAAAAAAAAAAACCTCTATGAAGATGAGGTTGGTGCAATTTTAAGACAGGCTTGCAAGCAACCCTCAGATTTTCATATTTTCCCACTCTGAAACACTTTCACTCAAGTTTTTTTTTTTTAAAGCAGATTTTCAGATAATTTATCTCAATTTGTGTATTCTGTCACCATCATTTTAGCTTAGACAGTAGCACACCATCTCTTTTTTTTTTTCGGATTTCCCAAGATAAAGTCACAATCTCAGGGCACCACACACAGAGAAACGCTGAAATCCCATTAGCATTTTGCTTTCATTATTTTTAATCAAACCCAGAAAACTGACACATATTAATTAATATCCATTACCAGTTTTTTCCTTTTTTTTTCTTTTTCTTTTTTTGCCCCTCTCTCAGAGAAGACGTTCGAGGGAAAAGAACCAATTAACTTAACAAAATAATAATAAAAAAAATAGTTACACAAATCTCTGATAAATGTCATGTGAGGTCCCATCTAAATGTAAGAAGTGTAATACATTCTTGCTGTCATATTCCATTAAACTGCTATTACAGTTTTGATAGAACTATTAGTCACTACATTATTAATAACATTAATGTATTTACATTTTTGGTGTACAAGCCTGCTTTCATGCAATAATTTATGAAGGCGACTTCAGATATGTTACAACATTCTCCATCTAGGCTCTTTTGTGTTTATTATTGATTGTGAAAACAGTCAAAATCCCAAATACCCCTCTTTCCTCCCCCCTCAACTCCTTAATGTATTGGAGTGGGCTGTTTACATTAAAGGACTGGAATAAAGTGCATTTACATCTGAAGCATAAGTTCATAATTTACATTCCAACATTTATTAGAGGTGACAAACGAGCATTTGGTCCACTCTTTCTTTTCCACAATGCAGCACTCATTCAATCCATATAAATTACAGCTAGGCTAGGGATTGCAAGAGCAAATTATTTTATTATATGTATGCATGTATGACTCTATAGGGGGTTACTAAGACAAACAGGGAATTACTTGATTAGGCCAACTGTGGTTAACAAAGAATGAAATATGATACTGAGTATAAAGCCAATCAAATTCTGGCATAAATGTTTGGCCCTCAGTCAAATATATGACATACACAGATCTAAATGTAGAGGCTTTAGACTGCTGTATTACTGTAGTTCACTGTACTACTCTTTAACGCTATATATGGCTCTTATGCACTGCTGTTCTAATAGCTTATCCTTAGCTGGCACTAATATTATTCAATTAAAAGAAACTTGCCTTAAAGGCAGTATTATATTACATAATTAGACAGAGTAGCATTTTCAGAAGTGTAGTTACAAATGCGCTGAGGGGATTCCTAGGATTTAAACAAATATCTGGCGCTGTAGGGAAGCTTGCTGACAAATTAACAGCTAATAACTTACTGGGAAGCTAGATAAAAAGAGGAAAAAAATGTTCCCCAAAGTGTCAATTACAAATAATTTTGCCTCTGATTTCTACAATTATGAAAGCATAATATGCTAAAAGGCATTTCTGATAGTATGCCAAAGCAGCAATATTTTGATTTATTTTAAATTTTATTTTTCATTTATACTCACTGGATTAATTTAGTGAGAAATACCTCAGCTTCAGCATCAGGACTATGTAGGATTGCTCTGACAGCATTAGTATATGGCTCCCTTAAGAGAGAGCTTGCTGGTTTGAGAGGAGACAGACAGACAGGGGTAGGAACAACGGAAATGAAGGGGGATTCAATCAAATGTGTTCATTAAAAATCAGAGGACATCACAAAAATTAGAAAGATGCTGACAAATCAAAGGGTCTCAGTACCTGAATTACCATAGTCATTTACTTATTAAAGCCAGGATGCTTCCTGTCAATCACGAGCCATCACATTCCCCATTTGCGGCGGAAAGCCACCGTAATTGCTTCTCATACTAATCAACACAACTTGTGTAATTATGCCTTGAAAGTGACATTGGAGGCTGAGAGCGATGTGAGCAGTCTTGACAGCAGAGACATCTCAGATTCATCTGGAGATTTCCAGCCTCGCTGTAAGGAGACAAGCCACTCTCAGACCAAGTTACTCACTCGAGCAGTTTACAACCATAAACACAAAGAAAAGATGATAAATCAAGCTGAAGTAATTACAAAGCAGAATGGAGAGTATAAAGGAAGCTGAGCTCAATAAGACCAGTTTCTCAAGTATATTGAGGCAAAATGACTACACTGTAATTAAACTGGGGTCGTATTTCTATCATTTCTTAAGTAAACATATTGTGACAGTTCACTAAATTGTGGGAGAATAGGAAATTACAGCTCTGTTACCAAGTCGTTTACATTAATATACTCACTGCAACAAAATCCCTACAAATAAAGTCCTAAGCATTCATTAAAGTTTATTGAATTCAGCTTAATCACAGACTTTACATATGTCTCCAAAATGAACTTTGTGTAAAACTAGCTTCCACATTCCTCTGAGCACTGTGGAGCTATCCAAACCATATTCCCAGGCTGCATCTGTCACTCGTCACCCTGCGGCCCAGCCCGGAAGGTCAGGGCGAGGTCAAAGAACTGTGACAAATCAAGAATTACAACATGAAAATATCTGTCTAAAATATGTATATATAATGGATATGAAACAGCCACAGCTTAATCCTCCTTAAGATAAACCTTTGGAAATTTCAAAGGTCTTTCAATGCTTCCATCAAAAAACAAAGTAAAACTTGCAAAGGTTGGCAAATGGAGATCAAGTCCGGCTCAACTCACAAGGAAGAAACCGCAAAATGAAAATAATTTATAAAATGGGTTGGACTCATCTGTGCTCATCCTTTTCAAAGAGATGGGTGGAACCATTGAGGAAAAAAAAGAAAAAGAAAACATCAAAAAGAAGTCAACTGATAATTCTGGCACACAGAGTGGAATAAACACAGTGATTTCATCTGCAAAACAGAACAAAGATGACAGATTTACGGCTCATAAAAAGTTCAAACGACAGAAAAACCAAAATGCTTGTCTGTGTCATTCCTCGCTCATGACCTCCAAACTTTAGCACATGTTGAAGACAAAGTGTTAAAATGCTCTTTTGTGGCTGAACATGAGCAAAACAAATACAGTTACTGACATAGAAAACAGAGGCTTTTACAGGAAAAGCTTCTGTGATTCACCCCCCCCTGCATTCAACTCTAATGAGTCAAAAAGTGTGACCTGCACTTAAACAAGAAGTCACAGCCAGAAGCTGTAAACTCATTTTCTCCATCCAAGCCAGCAAACGTCGGCAGGACCTGGAAGATGTGCTCTGAGCATGCACGATAAATCTGACGTGAAATCATAATCATAAAAGCAATTAGCTGACCCTGCGCCACTCGTCCTTGGACATGACAGTGAGAATTCATACAGAGTCCTCTAAGGAGGCTGGCTGCAGGGTTGGGTGAGGAGGGGAAAAAGTGCAACACAGCAACAATAAAATGGAGGGTCCTTCCTGTGTCATTAACCACCGAAACAAACAGCGCATGATGCACAATAAGTGCTGTGAAACAGAGAATTGAGCTTTTATGCTTTTCAAAGAGAGAACTTAACCACAACAGCTGAAACGAACTGTGGTGTGCAGATGATTCTTCTGTAAAACTAAGTGCACTAGTAAAACTGTTATGCCATCTCATTCCTATACATTACATCCCTCGCTATTAGCAACCACTCTTTATACAGTGGTTGGATAAAATTTTTAAAAATATGTTAGATGTTACTAATATTAAACAATAAAAAATATGTAAATAGGTGCTTTTAGCACATGCATTTTGATCCGTATCATGCAGAATCTGCAGCATATTTACAGTCAACAAGACAAGATAAAGAATCAGCTGATCAGATTAATTTGACTCGTTTCTTTCAGAGAATGTGCTAGAATTCTGGAAATCTCTTTCCTCACAACCTTGCAGGTCCGCACATGGACAAAGAGTTTCTCACATCACTTCCCTCTCAGTAATTACAACGAGGCTGAACTAGTGGCCGCCACCTAGTGACCGTCTTCTACAATAATCATGAAATATCTCTATGGCTCACGCCCCCACTCGGACCATAACTCTCCTTTACTGCAGACAGCTCCAATAAAGGGTTACAATTACAATTAAAGTAATGAGCAAAGAGGAAAAAAGGAAAATCTCAGAAAAGGTTCCCTTGACCAAGTAAATGGTAGCCTGGTTGCTTGACAGAATGGAGTTATCATATCGGACTCATTACTGCCTCTCATATCTAATTCTGCCCCAACAATTAATTTGAAACATGAAGAAAGTGAATTTCTCAAAAATTAAAAATAATGGCTTTAAAAGTGACGAATATGAAATGAATTGATAAAGGAATTCCCAAATATGATATTAAGTTCTAGTTATTTTTGCTTTACAGTGGCTTAAGTTGGGGGAAAAAGTGGAATCATTTAAAATCTATTGCACTTTCAAGAGTATTTTACTTTTAATAAAGGGATTAAAAAAAAAAAAAAACCAAGTAAGAATACAGCATAGAAACCACACTTTGGGTAGATTACTAAAAAATCTTTCCCTATGCTCATGTACAATCCAGAAAGTCATTATCGACCCAAAAAAACCCAAAACAAAACAAACAAAAAAAAAACTTGCAAACCAAAAGTGACCTTTGACTTTCTCGTGTTACCCCACATTTACACTTGTATTATACCCATTTGGAGGAAAAAGGGGAGAAAACATCTACAACTACAAATTTAGAGTCAACATATGAGCAGCATCTGTGAGCAAAGAGGCCGTGCTATGACAAAAATAGGCAGAAAACGGCAAAGCTGCAGTGGTGCCTTCATGGTTTTGGTTGCACCAGTTACTGCTGCTGTGGCCTCGCCTTACCATTCAGGTCCATCTCAACTCTCACACTTAACATCTTTTCCCCTTCCATATTGTAGCAGAGGGGCAACGGAAATTTGAAGACTGCTGAGCCAAAACAGATCACTTCAAAGCGGCTTATTTAACGCTTGCTAAATTTTTCATCACAGTCGCTTAATATCCTGGGGAAGCAGAGCTTTTGAAGTTGCTGTGAGACCGGGGATGTTCTTCTCACAATTCTTTTTCTCCTCCCTCTGCTGTACTAAAATCCCCAAACCTAAACACATAGCACACAGTCAGTTTACGCTATCTATGCTTTCATACACACACTGACTGATTGTGTTAGTGGTAAAGATGTGCCTCCTGCGCACATAAACCACACATCTGCATACCCACAAATCAACACACATTTACTCATTTGAGACTCGCGTAATTTTTCCGGCTACAGCGTAAATATTAAATTTAATGCTACAAAGTACACCTAAAGGTTTAAGAATTATATCTGAAGAAGGGTCATTCTCCTCCAAATCATACACAGTTCAATAGAAAAGTTTCCAAAGTGTGGCAATATCTATCCACAAAATCTTGCTCTGGAGACTCAAAGATATCAACACATTTGCAGTAAAGTTATTGTGTGGTGGATGAGAATAAGGACACTCCTTTGTTTGACTTTGTATTTCCATTACGACTAAAACTAAATCTATTAGCACAATATTAGCCAATTGTGATGAAAAATGATTACTTTTTGAATGGTTTTCAAGCAAAAATCCATGTGTGCTCCGAGAATAAATAAGCAAATAAGTCCCGTGTGCTGGGTCATTTCGATGACAATGTCTCAAATATTTCTGAAATTTCCCACATCACCACCTAATATGTTCATCAAAGTGTGATTGTAGATCATACAATTATAGAGTACTAAGAAACATAATAACAAGTACTCCGTGAGGGTGTATGTGAACATGTAAGTAAAAAAAGTGCATTGTAGAAGGTCTAAAGGTTTAAAGGCTCATCGTAAAACTTTTGATTTTTACAATAATATATTCAAGCGCTGCTTGGGTTTAAAAATATTTTTAGTTGCAATATTCTATCTTTAAAGTGGGTCATATTTTTGACAAAATAACTTCTGTAGATTCACAATAAAATCAAATTTTCATGATCTACATCGAGAATATTCAGTACAAATAAGTGTGAGATCTTCCTCACTTCTCCACCGTGTGAAACCAGCTTGTTACCA
>JAOWBL010000022.1:5073654-5096596 GCA_028564865.1 Zenarchopterus dispar | reverse complement strand
GCAAAAAAAGAAATACTAATTACTTTATCTAGCCTACTGGCAGGTATAATAGCCATGGTAGGGCTTAGCAGTAGGTGAAAGGGGGAGGGGACTGTAGACAGACAGGGTCAGGGTGAAACAAACAGCAGCGCCAGAGGCAACAGCAGCGACTGGCGGCAACTGGTATACCAGTTAGCCGTGGAACACACACTCACTCTTCCTAAACGTTGCTGCTCTGGGTTGCATGATGGCAGAGGTGCTGGCACTGGCCCCTGAGCTGGGCCCTCATGCCACTGAGGAGCGCCCATGCTGTGTAGTGTGCCAGGGCCTGCTGATCTGGGCGAGGTGAGTCAAAACCTGTTAACATGACTGGTGTCCCCAGTCTGACACACTGACTTGTCTGACACAGACATGTGCACAAGAATGCTATACAAATATATCTGTGTGTGTGTGTGTGCAGGCGCTCTTTTTCTCCTCCCTCCCAGCCCTCCAAGCACTCCTTCTTCTCTCATCCAGATAAAATCCTTTCAGACACAAATTTCAATTATTCACCTCATCCAAATAATGCCATGTGACAAGAATTATCCCTACTGTAATAATCCACTTAACTGGGAAAGAGCAGCTCATCAAAAAGAGAAGAGAGAAAAGGGGCTGGAAGTGAGGGTGGTGGTGGTGGGACTTGTCAACCACTCTTGAATCAGGACCCTCATAACAAGAATTTCTTCCCTTTTTGAGGAGGCCGTCTTGAAGCGCACTGGGATGACGAAATTGAAGTAAATTGAAAGAAAGCCTGGGAGAATGCTCCCACAATCAATAAACCGAGGATTAAATTAGCCCTGGCATGAAGGGATGATGGGGGGAAGATGAAGAGTGAATGGTGGTGAATGACATTGAGACATGCAAGCTGAACAATACAACACTTCTGCGACCTGGAAGCTGTCCCCATACAAGGACAATGAATGTAACTGGGATGTATTCCGTCCCATTTAGCAATAACATAAGTCTTTATAAACACTTCTTTTATGTGTTACTAAAAATTGTTTATTGTTATTAAATCTTTCCTTATATTACTATTCACAGTTTGAATTGCTTATTAGTTTGCATGGGAGGTTATCAAGAGAAAAGTCACAACTTTCTCTGAATGCTTTTTCTTAAAGCGTTACAGCCTGGAGAAACTGTGTGATACGTTTGAGAACCATCCTCTTGATTCAAAACAAACATTGCATAAACTAAATTCAAGTCTTTGGTGCACCAAACAACTTATGAATCGTTTTATCTTGGATAAGATATGACAATTTACACTCAGACTGCACTGTTCTCTCTTTTAAAATAAGATAGGTGCATGAATGAAGAAAACGCTAGACTTGGTACATAAAAGAGACACGTGCACTCCAGGCCTGACCTTTCAGGACAACAGAGAGCTTCTGAACAGGAAATACAAACAGCAACAACCTTTGAGTTCATCAACACACCCCTCTATCTTTTTAAAACAAATAGCAGATAGCTGCTTACTGTTAAATTAAAGGTCAAAACATGAATTAGAACTTCAAAGTACTGTGGAAAAGTATTAGGCCGGTGAGAAGAAATGCTGTAAAATATGAAAGCTTTAAAAAAAAACATCAGATTTGTTCATTTCTTTCAACTTACAAAATGAAAAGTGAGCAAAAAAAAAAGTCTAAATCCAAATGAACATTTGGTTCAACAAGCGTTCACCTCCAGCACCAGTTTTCTGGAGGCTCAATGTGAGGTGTACTATTATCTAACTATGCCAAATAAAAATAGATCAGTTCGTCAGCCAACCTCTAATATCATCATTGTACTTTCTGTTTTTATCTTAACAAAGACACTAAAAATTAAATATGAATGGTCATTAAAACTTTGACAACTCAACCAGGTTATTGGCGTTCATGTGCCAAACCAAACCACAATAAAAAGCTACTCAGATATGTCGTCAAAATTTTAAGCTGTTCATGATGAAAGCTTCTAGAACTGTTAAAATAGAGCATTTCAGTCCTTTTTCCTCTCCAAAGGAAAGGAAGATAAAATCCACTCCAATTACAGCTCACTAACATCAGTGTAATGCTAAAGTGAACGTCTACTAATTGAAAGACTTTTACAATGGAGCTCCAGGGGGAATGTATAATATCATCCGATTACCTGAATAAAAGTTGCTGAAGTTAAATGAGTAACTACTGATAACTAGGATTTACAGACTTTCATTCTTAACAACTGTAACAGCCACTCAATACCTGTGAAAGCACACAATCATAGCAAAAGAGTTACTCATTGACATCAGATGCTTGTGTAAAAATAAGTACTCTGGAGAGAGTAAGAGTTATGGCATAAGCTCTCTGTATGCATATGCATATGATTATTATTATTATCATTATTTTACATTTAATTAAACAAAAGTGTCATATGATCAATCTCTCCTTTCAAATCCCCATTCTTAAATTCTTTTTGATTCTTTGCCCATACTACCTCATCAATCAAGTGATGTGTATTAAATCCCAAATCTTTACCAGTGCTTCTCTAGGGACAGCGGCTCCATCATCTCCAGGTGGAATCCCAGCCTGCGAAGACAAATTAACACTTGTGTTAGAGAGCCATCTACTGGTGCACGAAGGCAGTCTTCATGCTAACACAGTAAGAAAAAAAAAAGGCACTGTAACTATATAGACACTAATTCCCCAGCAACTCAAGCAGGTAAATACAAGGAAAATGAATACAACCTGCTTAGCTTTACAACTAAGCATTATTATATTTCAAGCATTTGTCAAAACATATTAAAGTTTTATTATATGTGAACTCCAAAGATAGATGGAAAATCAACTAAATAGCTGTTTCATGGCCAGATATTGGCACTTTTTCCACTTTCATTTCTTTATTTCCTTCCATTACACAGCTATACAGTCATCTTTAAGTATTGCATTTGTATTTGGAAGCCATTTCTGCAAACACACAACAAAGGAGACCACAAACAAACCTTAGCCCTTAGGCTGCAATAGCAAGACAAATACTTCATAGAAAGAAGAGGAATACCAAGACCGCCATATTAACAATTTGGTCCATTCTGATGTAACAAACAAACAAATTTATTGAGCTCTGAAACAAAAAAAAAAGAAAAAAAGAAAAAGTCTGGATCTTTTTATGTCTAGGAAAAGAAATCCTCTTCAACATCCAGCCAAAAGAAGAACTTTTTTTAAAAAAAGGTAGTCATATCATTGTCCAAGTTTACCATAAGAAGATTTCACAAATAAAGAAGATTTACCACAATGGGAGGTGGGGATATTATGAATATTTTAACTGACAACTTTCCTGCAGTAATTGAAATAAAATGAAGATAATTTTTTTTAAAAAACTGTAACTGTTTATTATTAATGCTAGTCTTAATTCATTATGAATACTAATTTTTCCAATATGTGACAGCATTTGTGTAATTTATTTACAATCTATGAGTGCAAAAGCCTGCATTGGAACAATTTGTATTAACTTCCACTGGTTCATTAGAAGAATCATAATGCTATACTCTAAAACATTGTTATCTTCATAGCTATTAGAAAAGAGTGGTAAAATTGAAAAAAGAAAGAAAGAAAAAGGAGTAGAGGGTAGGTCTCAAATTTGTAAGACTGCCACGGTCTCAAAGGTTTACAGTCACCTATTGAGCTGGATTGGAATGAGTGGAACAAGACAGTTATTACAGAAAAGCAGTTTCCACACATACAAGTGTATTTTATGTGTGGGAACTTGTGGAAAGAGCACTTGGTTGAACTTTCTAGACAATGTTTCATTTCACTGCTGAAAGAATCCAACTGATTCATCTGACTGCTGAATGAGAGAAAAGTTTGGTCCAATCAATGATTTCTTTGTCTTTTCTTTTAATGTAATGTAAGACAAAATAAGAATATGTGAGAAATAAATAAACTAAAAGCATTCAAAAAATTTTTGGGGGCACTTTATCTGATCTCCATGATGGCTTTCTGAGTCACAGACAGACAAATTTGAATGTTGTTTGTCACTTAACTATTTCTCTCTTGGTTTAGTAAGAACAGATTTCAGATTATGAATTTTATGCTTCTTTGGTAAATATGTCTATTAAGACGATCAGCATTGTTATTATTCTGTACACTCATAAGCCACCCTACAGGATGATAGATGTGGCCCATACATTTATGAAGAATATAGTTTGTTTTGGATTGCTGACAGCTATTAATGCAGCGCTCTGTTAGGAAAGGACTGCAACCCATCTGCTTTGTGACTTTAAGTGACCTTTACTATCCACATGTCCCAATTTAACAACACAGAAACGAGGCTACGTGATCATGTGGAACAACTTGACTGTGTTTGGTCATGGTTAATAGCTAGCCTTCTATGTAAACATGCTACAATATTTGTAGCAAAGTACAGTAATAGCTGGAAAAAAGTCTCCACTTCCTAACAGAAGAACGAGTCAAAGACAACTTTTTAAATGTAACCTAGTTAGCATGCTAACTAGCAAACACGCTACTATTCGTTAGCTGAGCACTTGCAGTGTGATAAAGACGTGTACAGTTAAAAGCCACGACATGTATGTTTATTTTAAGGGTTCACATTTGCATTTGGACATAGACAGGTAATAATTCGTGGAAGCAAAGAGAGACCTGTGTTGGTGGACCAGGTTGGTCGGTGGATGCCATCTTCCTAGCGCTCGATCGAATGATCTGCGATCGATTGCTTTTCCGAAACCAGTACCGGTCAATTTCCATAGTACGTTTCTGGTTTTCTCTGTTGAGTCGCCAAATTTCATGGTAAAGTTTGACACACACACACACACACACACACACACACACACACACACACACACACACACACACCGTCCCCCATCCTCTTTCAGGGGGAAGTAAGGACAACATTAACTGCACTGAAAATAAATAAATCACATTTATAAAACCCAAACTAAAAATACAAAACCTAAGAAATATGATGCAGGGCCTCTTTGGCAAAATTTAATTTCAGGGATTTGTGACATTTTGTTGTATAAATGTGATGGCTCTTTATCATGGCTTGAGCTCTTTGAACTTCATTTTGGGCTACACTTCCAGAGCAGATCAGTTGCCCAGTCCAACTCCATGGAAATCTAATCAATATCAGAAAAAATGTTACAACACAGATTTATTTTTAATTGAGGGACAAACACTGATCTCTAGAAATGTAAAATGCTTCGCCTGGCCTACCAGGTTCAATCTGTAACAACCTTAGTTCATGGAAATTGAATTGTTGAATGTTCTGTGTCTCCATGATTACAAGGTAGCAGAAATTATGATACAGCATGAAGGTGGCTTTTACATTTAAAACATTGATCCAAGAGCCCCACTAGTATGAGAAAGTTGTCATTTTTGAAAATGCATACTATTCATGTGTACTGATTTTTGCAAGACATAATATATCTATTATCCAGCATGCAAAAAAAAAAAAAAAATCACAATCTGTGAATCTGTATTACAATTACTACAATATAATTGTTACAATTTGTAGCAAGTGAGAAGTACTAGTATTGTTTGCTGCATCACTTTTGCAACACACTACATCTTATAATCCAGTGTGCCGCTACTATCACTACCACATTTGATTTTGGTGATTTTGTCCATTTTTTCTGGATTGTATATGTAATCTATGGTTGTGGCTTGAATTCCCAATTTGTTTTAACACACACTGAAAATTTGAACTTTTGGGGGAGGATTCAGGAGAGAACATATATGCTGTGCTAGCTAGTATAGAAAAACTGAATAGTGAGCTGGCAGTTTCCCTGGAAAACAAACTTACTTCAGTTATTTGACTATGTAGTGAAATTATACAGGATACAAACATCTAGGCTATTGTAAACGTTGTTTCTTGGTGTTCTAGGGTCGAGCCAGTCATTTAGACCTGCACTTCCTTCATTTGAACACTGGGGGCATCGTGCGTTTTAGAGTATAAGAATCCAACTTTAAAACTACATATCCCAGAGGTCGTTGCGCGGTTGAGGCGGTTAGTTCCGTCTTCGAAAAAAATAGGGAATTCTTATGGTCTGACTGCTTACTTCTTTTGATGAGATAAAAGAAAAAAGATATATACACATATTTTTATTTCATCGTCTATAATGTCAGACAGGAAAGCATGCAAACTGTGCAATTTCACACGACAAAAGTCATATGGAGTAGTGGTTCCCTCTTTGGATGAGCTGAAGAAAAAAGGTGAGTTGAGGTTCGCTTTAAGTTCAAAACGAGTCTGAACAGCTGTGTGAGTTTATACATCTCGAATAGATCAATCTCATGTAGTTACGGTTATTACATTTAATTACGATGTTGTGCCATTCTGCCACAAAAGCACCAGAAAAGTAAAAGGATTAGCATAATCTACGTTGATGTTGAGGATTGCTGCTTGCCTCTTCAAACTGTCTGTATTTCAAATCTAAACAGTGCCACCGTGACGATTTGATTTTTGGAGATGACACTTTCTTATCCGTGTGCAGCAACAGACTTCATCGTGCTCAAACTTGCAAGAACTAAACACGATTAGTCAGGTCTTTGCATTTGCTCATTCCATGAATGGCAGTCACCAGGCGTTGCCCAGATCAGTGCAAGCCTGAAGTCTCTTCTCTGAAACAGGCCACTGCAAACGCTTGTATTTGGCCTATGAGGTACACTGCAATTAAAAACTTCTTCTTTTTTTTTTAAACAACCTATGCCATCTATTTTAAAGGCTTAGTGAGTGCAAAGGCTCTCAGTGACGTGAACGTCTGATTTGTAATCTGAAAATCTTCCATTAGTTCATTTTTGTTTGTAATTCCATGTTGAGTGTTTCTGCTGATGTCAGTAATCAGTTATGGACATTCCCACCCAGCAGGTTCAGACAGCGTACTAATAACATGCATAGTTTTAAAAGGTGAGTATTCAGGCAAAGTTAGTAGTACAACCACCAGGTGCTGAAGTATTTGACTGGCTGGATATTATGTTATTTGTGAACTATAAATACACTGATAGTTGTGTTGACTGCTTGTTTGTTTGCTATGCTGTTTTGAATGTAAAATTATCCTAGTTCTCAGTGGCATGATTCCTCACTTGTGGTCAATTAATCTGATAATTTGCCTTTCTCTCTGCAGGGTGCGAGTTCCTCGGCTTCAGCCCGAGTGATTCGGTCACAGTGGTCCTTGACAATGATGGGACGATAGTGGAGGATGAAGCTTACTTTTTGTGTTTACCCTCAAACACAAAGTTCATGTTATTACATGACAAAGAGACATGGGCTCCTGTTCGCAGGAGTAAGCAGGCTATTGTTTTGTTTCTTATAGGTCTGCAGTGATTCCTTTCATTTTAACACTGCTATATTGACGCTAATGTTATTTCTCACTGTAGTTGATGGCGGCACAGCTTGGATGGCGAGAGATTCTGTTATGCTGGAGACTGATACTGTGGATATGTCTGGTGATGCAGCCTCCTGGTTGAATCTGGCTCAGCAGCTGAAGCAGGACCTGGCCAGTATTGTTCTCATGTCTGAGGCAGACCTACAGGTAATATATTTCACAAAAACATGTTGTGATGCATAACCCTGAATGCACCATCAGGAAAACGAGGATTAACAGCAACTTGAAAAATACATTTTCCTCTATCACCATTCACCTGACTTTTCTTAAAACCTACATGCTTTTAAATGGCAATATGATCCATTATTAGATGTTTCACATTTTATTGAAATACAAGATCTAATTGGAATTGTTTATGTAGGTTAAGACAGATGTAGACTTCTATTATTTTCCAGAAATAATGAAAACCAGGTAAGTGACTTGCACCTGGAAGACATCAAATTGTTTTTATTCTCTGTCATAAGCGACTCTTACATACACAAAGTTGAGAGTGTTAGTCCAAACCTTGAAGTTGACAGTGACATCAATATGTTTCTGCTTTAGGAATAAGTTGCATAACTTGCTGTTTCAGACTTTAGTGGATGCCCCTTGCTCTGAACTCGCCTCTGCTCTGGGTTTCCAAGCGGAAAAGGCTGTGGGCCTCCAGGAGACGTTGCAGAGGGCTTTGGATCGAAGGGAAGAGGAAAGGCAGTCCAAGGAACTGCTCCAGCTCTACCTCAAGGCTGTAGAGAAAGAGGAAGAGCAGGAAGAAGCAAGTCTTCCTAGCCAGAGCGGTACGATTGTGTTTTTATATGTGGTTTTCATACTCAACTCTTCATTTCATTTTTTCTTTACCCTATTAAGAGTTTCTACAGCTTGCAAAGTTGCTCTCTAACACAAACGGATCTCTCTGATATGTTGCCATTCTTTGCAACAAACTCGGTTTCATTGTTGTATTTAATTTAGGATAAAAGTCCTCAACTTAAACTTTATATAGTTTCATTTTCAGACGCATCATTTCTTTAGGTATCTTTCTCCAAACAAATCTATGACGGAACCATTTGTTGAACTTCCAGTTTATTAAGAATACATTTTCTATGAGACCTGAAAGTTGCTACGTTGATAGCAAAAAAATTATGATACTAATACTATTAGATATCATTTATAAAGTGCTTGCTGTAATTCTCTCAAAATTTCAGAGGGGCTTATAGTACAAGCGTAAAATCCAACAAAATGACTACGTAATTGATTCAGGCATGCAGAACTCAGCATAACGCTGGCAGTGTGACAGAGATCTATCAGCTACAGTGGGAGAAAGTGACATTAGTCTGGTGAGATATCACACATGACACAAATGCAGTCACTTCCACTCTGAACTGTTTGCATTATCCTTCAGTGGGGTCTCACAAATATGATGTGTTCTGTTGGTATTGTGTTGTTGACACAAATAGTACATCTGGGGTCTGTTTCACAAACTGAATCTGAGCTCAGGGAAACTCTGAGTTGTCCATTTCACAAAGCAAGGTTACTTAACTCCAAGCAAAAGAATTCAGTTAAGCTGGTTTCAGAACTCATGTTCTGAGTCTGTTACCGTGGTAACTGCCTCTGTGAAGAAAACCTGGTAAAGAGCAGGTTTACTTCAACACTTTCTGTCCCCTCTCCCTTATGAAGCCAAAACAAGTTTTATTTAATAAAAAAAAAATCAATCTTATAATGCAAACTTTTAGAGACTTCTGAATGATGACATGTTGTATTTGTACATTGAAAGGGACACTAATGACCTGAATAGCTAGTTGAATGAGGTCAAAGCACCCATGAATTGTAATTGTGAAACCCTGGTGGGTTTTTTTCAAAGAATTGTTTTTTTTCTTTTTCTTTCTTTCTTTTTTTGTCACAGTTAACCTACATGATCTAATCCTTCTGTGCATCACAAATATCACATGTAGTCATACTTCCCACTAAATGCCTTGGGTTGTTCATTTTATTAGCTACTGTTTATTTTATTGGTTCATTGGTCTGCAAAGGATAGCACATGGTAGTTTATTCATTCACACAGTATAATATATTATGGCTTGTTTATATTATGTCTTTTTTTTTTGTCTTCCAGTATAGGTAGTACTAGTACTAGAGAAGTAACTGATATTTCTGTTGTTACTAACTTAGTTGAGATTGCAGGTTAGCTGAATTGGTGCAAATCCAAGCTGTGGTCAGTCCAGGAAGTACAAACTTCTCTGAGATAGTTTCAGATGAGAGAAGATCATTACAGCAATCAGTAAAATTATTACTTATTGTGGTGGCACTTGGAAAACAAACTGCCTTCTCCTTGGCTGAGCTGTACTGTACCATATACGACAAAAATGCCAATATTCACCTAAGGATGTCCAGTTAATGTCATTTTTTTATTGTGATTTCTTTATTGGCTTCAAATGATCTCAAAAACAATTGTTTTACCTATTTACATATTCTGTCTTATGTTCTGAATGACACAAACTTGTAGCATAGACTTCACTCGGTCATAGATAAGTGATTCTTACTTGCCTTTTGTGCAGACATAAAGTTATTTAATTGCATAATATCAAGGTTATGCCCGTGTTTTTGTACAGAAACACTGAAGGGATTGTTTGAGCAGCTTTACTGGAATTTGCTATGGTGGTCTGAATCATCTTGTTTTAGTATGAACTTTTATTGAGACAGAACGTTGAGTTTTTCTGTGTAAATGTCATTTTTTTTAAAAATTTTGATAAATGCAACATTCTTCAAAATCATTTTTAAAATGATTATGATCCCTGACCCCTCCGCTATTATCGAACAGACCTACATTAACCACAACAAAATGAATACTGAAGAAAAAGTTGCCCTCAAGGTCACACATTTTATTTAAACACATATTTGAGCATACTTTGTCAGTTTTTCCTTTAACATTTCAGCGTCTTTTGAAGCATCTGTCAGCAGTCTGCCCTTTTTGTCGGCTCGTGTTTGCTCACAGTGGATGAACTGCACTAGTACATTTTCGTCACTAGATGGAATCATTGCTGCTGCTCAATAATCCCCACTCTCACAGTGATTTACTATAATCAATCCTTGTATATAGCAAATGGTCCTGAGAGAAAACTTGTTTCAATATGTCAGGTACTGGAGACGTGGATACGCCAGATGGGATGGAGGTGGACTCTGCATCTGGATTCATGTCCAGAACACTGATGGTCTTGAAAGGCAAAACGAGCCCTGAGACCAGGCTTTCCACTGAGGATCTACAGGTAGTCTCCTCTGAATGCCCGCAGTATTTGTAGATCCGGCTACTGTTAATTTGACATTTATATATGCAGTGTCTGTAGTACAAATGCCTCAGATTATCCAGTCTGTCTTCGTGCACCAGATTTAGACAGATCTGAGCAACCAAGGCACATTTCCTATTCCCTGTCAACACTCCTAATATTTAATACATTTTGTAGGTCATTCTTCTGATGCTGTAGCACTCATCCTGTTTGCACCTAACGTTAATATGCATCTTAGGTAATTAGTTCACAAGTGGACATCTGCAACAACGTCACTTCACACTTCGGGCAGTAGAATGCGTCAATTGATGCATCTCTTGTATGCACTTGTGATCAGATGCGCAAATTAATCCCGGAGGTTTTTTTGTTTGTAAACACCAAATCTTGGGGAGCCCGGCATGGCTCCAATTATTCTTCAAACTCGCCCCCAGCTGCGCTTGTATACCTCTTTGCCTGTTACGTACAATTATTTCCGTGTGAAAATTAGACCCACCTAGACTCAATGATATAGGACGCAGGTCAATGTGTTGTTGTTTTTCCACCAGCAGCTTTAGTAGGTCGTGTGTGAAGTGGCCTCGGTCATGTTTGTGTACCCACTAATGAAAGAATGCGGTTGGTCCTCAGCATGTGCTCAGCGCGTTTTTAATGCTTTACGTTTGTATTTACAGCACTCCATTTGTGATTGAAGCATTAGAAGTACATGTTAATGGCAGACAGGAAGAAGTTCACTCAGTCTGGTGTGTAAAAATGACATAAAGCTGCAAGTCCAAAGACATTTGAAATGTATTTGTACTTTATCAATGTTACAATTATGGTATATTATTCAAAGGGCATTTATCTTATGTAGAATTCAAACAGAAGACTTATTCCAGCTTTCTTGCATTTCTTAGTAGAGATTGTAGAATTACTTCTTATATTTTATGTGAAGCAATAAAAGAATCCTCAATTTACCTTCCTTTAGTAGAGTCCAAACAAACTATATTTAGTGTATGCATATGTATCTAAAATGATAAGTCAGTATATGATCTTACTTGTTCATATTTGAAATGCCTTCCACGTGTCTCTAGATGATAGTGACCAGAGGGGTTGAAGCCATGCAGCAGGTGCTGGGCTGGGACACGGCGAGGACATCTGCACTGCTGCAGGCCTGCAAATCCGAACTGTCCACACGTCTCCAGCAGATTCAGGCCATGCAATCCATCAGCAGCACACAGCTGGACAGCAGCAGGCAGCCCAGCGCGGCGAGCACAGAGGACTGCGTAGAAACACCAGCCAGAGGCAGCACTTAGACTTCACCTGAACAGAGACTGATTTTGAAAAAAAAAAAAAAAAAATCTGCCTCAGGGTTTGGTAGAATGGGATTTTCCTCCTGTTTCTGTTTATATCTACATTACTGGAATACATGAATGTTAAACATGTTGACACTTGCATCATTTTATAAAAATTTGCAAACTACAAAGCGGGTTATCTGCACAAGTTGTGTTTATCAAAGAGGTGGTGACTTTAACCACTTACATGGGATTTCTACTGACATGTGAGTGCCATGCACACAAATCGGTGTAAAATCTGTGAGTCAGTTAACTTATATTTAAAACTGGAGCTAGCCTGGCTTTGTCCAAAGGTGACAAAAACAGTGAGCCAGAACCTTTCCAGCTCACAACATTTCTCAGTATCCTCAACAGAAGACAAATCACTGTCCAAGTAGTCCAGAAATGCTGTGCCCTATAAATATTCAAGAGTCAAATATGTTATTTTATATAATTGAATCAGTGAATTCAAGAAGGGCCCAAGTCCAGGCACTTTTACTTTGGACTTGGGCCCTTCTTGAATTCACCGATTCAATTAAATTAGATATGACACTAATAGGCTAGGCTGTTTTCTGCAGCTAACAGACACTTAGATAAATATTTTTCAATATGTTCAAAAAACTTTTTTTTTTCAGATGAATTCAAAGTGTTTCCTTTGAACATCTTTTCAGTATTGTTCTTTGATTTTTCATGACCTTTTTAAAGGAACAGTATATAGGAATTAACATGTAGAGGTGAAGCTGGAGATGGCAGCAACTTTCCATGGCATCCAGGCATCTGGTAACAGAATTTCTGGATACAGATTGAATATACATGTTAAGCCAAAAAAGAATGTTTATTGTTTATTGTCTGCATTTTTCTCTCCTGCAGTCACTTCACTTCTTTGTGTTTATTTTTTTTAAATGCTGCCTTGAGAAAGTCACATTGAGATCTATTGAATGGACTTGTATAATGTAAGAAGTGCATTCCTCCATTTCTCAAAACTGCATCCTCACAACCACTTCTTCCATCACTTTCTTCTCCTTCACTCTTTGAACAGTTTTCTCCTGTATGTGATTTTTGGGGTCATAATATGGTTGTTTTCTCATGTATAAGGATACTCCATTACACACTGATTTAAAGAGGTCATTGTAAGGTAATAAAAAAAAACATTAAAAAAATGACCATTTACTTACCAAAGCGATTGGACACATTTTGAAACATAATAGTTTTAATGGGATTTTTCTTCTCTCCCTTCATAAACTCATAATATTGTTACACTTTGTGACTTCAAACAGACAAAAGATTTGACTTATTCATTTGGTTTTATCTGCATAGTGCCATTTCACAACAAAAGCCATCTCAAGGATCTTTACCAGGTAAACAAACAAGTTCAAGTCATTCTAGTTGTATTCCAGTTCAATCCCATTTTGTTCCCACTTAGTTCAAATTCAAAATTCCTATATGCCAGTTCATATATGAAAATAAACCGCTTACATAAGAAACCCAACAGATTGCATTGAGTCTTTACTTCAATATTTGATTAAAATGCATCATCCTTAGCAGCAGCCCCCATCCCCCCACCCACAACTTGAGCTACACAGAACTGACAATGAAGGAGAGAACTCACTGGTTAGATAGAAAGTTTGAGTATATGCAACAATATACTTTGAAGTAGCAGAATGTAATAAAAAGTACTTAACAAGTGTTTATGTCTTCAATCACACCAAATCCAGAGGAATTTTGGAAGGTTTCTAAGTCTGGAAACCAGGTTGATCATGTTCCTTCTAACTGGAACTTTTATTTTAAAGTTTATCAGCAGATTATTTGCTCCAAACCACTATTTGAAACAGATTTTCCTCATGGTAACCAGAAAAAAAAATTTGTAAATTCCACTTCAGTGCGAAATAAACATGTGTGACAAGTAAAGGCTCTTAAAGTGCCAAAAAAAAAGTGGAAACTAGAAAATAGGCAGAAAAACCTTCTGGGCTACAGGGACTCTGGAAACTCTTCAACAACCAAATCATCTGTGGTGGTAAAATGTTTTTCCTTTGTATTTTAGACATGGAGTTCTATTACAACTAAAATATGTTTGTGTCAAAGCTAATTTTGTTGGGTAAATATGTTAAAATGGGAAACAATAATTGATTACAGTAATAGAGAGATAATAGATGTGTCTTTCTAGTTTTGTTGTAAGTAAAAACAGTTCAACTGAATGACTTCTCTCTAAGGCTACATTACCACACGTTTACATGCCACTGTGGAAGTTAGGCGTCAGCCTAAGACCGCATGCACGATGTGCACAGGACCATGTGACTCATGCATGTGATAGCTTTTACAGTGCTTCTCATTTCCTCCATCTCATGAACAATGAACACGAATGAAGGTTTTGACTTTGAAAAAAGATTTTTTTCATGTTGCACTGAGACTGACATTTGTGTTCCCTTCAGTAACTGACAGAAAAAGTGCAGAATTCAGAAAAATAGCAATGTTACTCTGTTTTGTGTTGATGCAAAACTGCTGTGCTTCAGTTAATCAGTGAAATGAACTCTTTAAATATGTTATGGAGGGAAAAATGTGCATCCTTGTGTGTTGGATATACAACTAAATTAGTCTTTAGTCTCCTGACTATGCTAAATTCTCATGTTTCTTTCTACACCAACTTACTGTTTTCATACTGTTGTGAAACAGTAATGGGTATATGAGCTCTAAGCTTATTGGCAACATGCTGCCACAAGGTATTTTCCAATAGCTGGTTAATGGGTTTCATGGTGTGCGTAATTCCTGTGGAATCAGCTCCAGCTAGGCTGATCTGTTTGTAGTGAGTGTGATACAGCGCAGCAGCACTCAATTGTACTATCATGTTTCACACCATCTATATGGAGTCGATGACTCGACAGGGTTCAGGTAAGAAGTGCAGGTTTGCTCCATAAGCACCCAGGTGCCCCCAGGTCTGTCTGGACATTTCATGCTGGAAACAAACTATAACCCATGTGGCAAGTTAACTTCCATCCAAAACCTTATGATTCTCTTTGGCTCTAAATGCCAAGGTGACGTATGGGTCAGTACATACATTGTCTTCTTGTTACTCTGGATTTCAAACTTGAAGGTTTATGGCAGCAGAAGAGTTCAGTCAGAAATGGCATGCTACAGTTTAAAAAGTCACAGGTTCAGAGACAAGTCAAGACAGAAACATGTTTTTCTTTCACATTGACATACTCAGTTGTGCTTTTTTTGAGCCTCATGTGGAACACACAGATGATACATTAGTGAGCGAATGCTAAGTGTCAAATGAGAGGTAATTTCCTGTGACTCATGACCCCTGTAATGACTGTTTTGATAGAGGCAACAAGCTGGGATTACCAAGAACAAGCTGCATAATGCAGAAAGGTTAAACGATATGCATTTATTACCTCTTAGACCAGAGTCACCTACTGATTCAATGCAAGAGTAATCTTCTACCTAATATAGTCGTATTTTATATTTAATAGTACTTTTACAGGGGAGAAATAGTAAAGCACATTACTAATACAACAGTTGTGCTATGAAATCCTGGCCACGTCTCGCAAGAAAAAAAAGGAGGAATCCAGAGGACAGAGGAATCCATCGGGCTTAAGTTAAAGGGATTTAACCTTGGTACTGGTGTACTTGATCTTCCATCCTTTATTTTTTCCACTAGAATCAGATCTGAATATGATGTGCACTTGGTAACTTCCTGTGTCAATGCTGCTTGGCAACGCTGAGCCACAAAAGGGTCCATATTCTTGTCCAGCTGTTGAAATCTTCCAAAAGGAGAGAGAAAAAAAGATGTTGATTTATTACCTGCCTCATTCATTGATGCCTAGCCAAACCTAAATATGCAAGAGACCACATGACTGAATAGTATATCACCCGAAGAGGACAGGTCACTGAAGGATTACCTCCTGGGGCATGAGGAGGAATATGTTACTTACTCATCATCTTATGTGATTTATACTCTCACAGAATTCACAGGACTGACCTTCAGAAAATCATACGGACAGGGGACTTCTGGGTGTCCTTCTATGTCAAATGGTTCCAAAAAGTCCAGGATAATTCTGGAGCCCTCCGGCAGCTGGATGCTGTGGTCACATTGACTCATGGGTGGGTAGGGGCTCGGGTAGCCTGGACTAGTCAGAACTCCAGACGATGACATCAGCACCTGGCTTTGGCACGGTGCTGCAGAGAAGAAACGTAACACAATCTGACCTGAGCTGCGATCGCTGAGGTACACGGTTTAAACATTTTTTTCCCTATGCGGCTGCTGGGTTGTAAAGTGTGAGCTACAATACTTTTAAATCAAAGAAAAGAATTGTCTCATATGAGCCGAAGTATTTCCTGACATCATAAGTGATGGCATTCATTTAGGTTTGCCTTATTGGCCCAGCAAGTGCGCAGATGTTGTTATGGACAAAAACAAATGAGCGTTGCAAAGAGGCAGAGTTGCTGTAATTCATATAATTAGTACGATCTGTGGGCAGATAATCATTTTTTGCCTATTCATTGCATCATTTATTTTGGCACACTTTTTCCTCTGGCAAAGTATAATAATTTGAGGCACGTCATCTGGTAATTGTGATTAATTGCCTGGTGTCCATGCACGATTAGTGCAGCAAACAGGTATCAATTTTTAATGCCATTTTGAAGTTGCTTTTCCCCTGAGAATCAACGGCGATAAACCTTGCCATACGCCAACTTCAAGCATCAGTATTCATTTTTAGTCCAATATTAGTTAGGACAGCCATGACAGAATAAAATCCAAAATGAAGCAGCATCAGCAGCATGCCCTGTGTGCAATGTCATAAAATTATATTGTGAGCACTTGCTCTTTATTGCTGTGAAATAATTAGAGCATGTTGAAAAACAAATAATTCTTTTAACAATAATTGGATGTATTTCCATCCACGATTCTCAGAGTTTCAAGTCTGAAATGATCAGCTATGTGTATTTTAGCTGTTTTCATAAATATACTGTATATATCAACATATTTATACTGACCTCTCACGGAGCCTAACCCAGCTGTATTTGGCAAAAAGGTGGGTGCATTTTTTAACAAATGTCTTAGAAAGGTCAGTTTCTCTGCTTTATTGCCATTGATGTCCGGTTGTGGAGGTAAGTGAGACTTCCTCTTTTTAGATCAATGCATGGTTAACACTCTCAACACTGCGTCTCACCATAAAGCTTTTGACTCCCTTTGATTGCCTCTTCAGCTTTTATGGCTCTCACCTGTGCAGGATCTATTGTTGTCATGGAGAAGGTATCCTTGCCTGCATGTGCAGTAATAGCCACCAATGTAATTGTGACAAAAATGATCGCAAACCTTTTCCCCATCTACCTTGAGAAGACACTCGTTGATGTCTGTAACAAAGAAAAATAGAGTGAAATAAAATCAAATAAATATATAATTTTCAATCTATAAGTATCATTTAAATAATACAGGATGTGGAATGGTCCTCATATGAATGGCTTGTAAATCTCGAATGTGTCAAGAATCTTGCTGCAACATCTGTGATTATTTGCTTATGTGCTCTACAGAGCAACTGTGCTGCCCTCCTGAACAACATATGTCACCACTACTTCTGTGAAAGAGTTGAATGAACTCTATCCAAGCTGGCTGAAACTAAACAATTACCTCCAACAGTGCTGGAGCAGACTTGAGTGTGATCACATTTTAAAGAAAAAAAGACTTCATAGTAGTGTGACTGGGCTCTCCCTTAGTCATAGGGTGAGAAGTTCAGTCATCCAAGAATAGAGTCGCTGCTCTTCTAAGTTGAATGGAGTTAGATGACGTGGTTTGGGCATCTGGTTAAGATACCTACTGAACGCCTCCCATGAAGAGATGGGTCAGGCATGTTCAACTGGGAAAAGGCCTCAAATCAGACCCAGAACACTCTGGGGAGATCAAATTTCTCAGGTGGCCTAGGAATGCCTTAGTGTCCTGGAAGAGATGGATGGATGGATGGATGGATGGATGGATGGATGGATGGATGGATGGATGGATGGATGGATGGATATGTAGCTGAAAAGCTATAGAACGCACACCATGTGCCCTTATCTTGTCCATTTACTACATTTGGATCCCTCATGAGCCCCATATAAGCCCACTTAAGATTCCACTTTTGTGCCTATAAAACTGAAACCATAGGGGACCAATGCCAGTGCCTACAAATTAAAATTTTTACGATCAAAAATTGTTAAAAGTTATTAAAACTTTTAATCCAGATGTGACCCACGTGGACATGCTGGGTGGGTATTATCTTGTTAGTCAGTAAATTCCTGCTGACATTTATTAGCGTTAAACTGTAGAGGCATTTTATTTATTACTTTACTTTTTTTAATTTAATGCTTGGTGTATTTGATGAAGCGACATCTAGTGACAAAATTAGAGATTGGAACCAACTGATATGCTTCTTTTTCATGTGTTTATGAAGAATTATTTCCATCCAGCTGTTGAACAAATTGGTTTTAATTCCACTTGATTTAGGTTGAAGAACTAGGCTGAGAGGTTTTGTCAGACCACAGGACTGTAGGGTATGTTGTGTCTGGTTGTAGTAAACAGACTCTTGATCACAACCATATACAAAATCTCTTGGAAGACCAGTCACTTTGGCCTTAAGCAATACAAAAAAAAAAAGAAAAAAAGAAAAGTGGCTTCAGGAATTTCTTTTAGGCTAGGCATATTGTGAAAATTCTTTCAGCAGATATTGTCCAAGTTTTCTCTCTGGAGGGAGATACAGACGATTGTTCAAGTGGTCAGAGATGTGAATAAAATTTCTGCTATGTCATAGCAGAGTTTGTAAATTCTGTTTCCACTCCCATGCAAAACTTGTTTCTTGCTAGAAAATTTTCACAGTAGATTGTGCAAAGTGTCTCCACATGGAAATTGTAATACTTCAGAATATTACTGTAACTGTGACAAAATAATCCACTATCATTTTCACAGAAACCGTACCTTCCTTCTGCTCATCGTAATTATGGTTGCCAGAAATATATCTGCCTTCTGGAAATTAATGCCCTTATTTTGCATCACCTTCTGAGGTGTAAAATGCTTGGAAGCCGGTGAATCGGCCTTCGTTAGAGTAGTCACTCCTAAAGACCACTGACATGTGGTTCCCGGCTGACAGGATGATGGTGTTCCTGGGGGCGCTTTCATAGTTCTTCTCTTCCTCACCACAGAACCGCAACGTTTCGTTCCCCTCTGCCAAAACCTGGTTTGACAAGGTCAGAGGCCTTTCAGGGAGCAAGCTCTTCCAGAGCACATAGTTGGAGATTTTTTTGCAGCATGTACCTGGACGTAGTCGTATTCACACTGGTTGGAGGGCTCCAAGCTGAAGTGGGTGAAGTACAGTTTGATCCGGTGGCCTTCTGGGACAGTGATGTTCCACGCGATGTGCTGGTTGTCAGGATATGGCTGGGGGAAGTTGGGGGAGGTCAAGCTGCCATACAAGCCTGTCATTCCCACACTCAGTGAGACACGGACGAGGGAAAGTAGAACAAACAGAAAAAAACCACTAGGAGGAATTGAGAGGCTTGGAAGCAGCTTTGAGGGTTAAGGTACATAATATAATAAACAACTACCACTCACCTGGTCATTCTGGCTTCAAAATCCTCAGACATTGCCTGTTTTAGAAAGTTCACCCTCGCTGACAGGAGGGTAAACGAACTTAGCTGTCCTCGCAGGCTGACATTTAGGTAAACAGAGGGAGACAGGCACATGATCAGTATGTCATCATCCCCCACCTTCTTCAGTCACACAAATCTATTGAAGTGATGTATGTCAGAACTGTTTACATTCAGTCCTCTGCTCTTAAGTTAATTTTCTTATTGTATTTACTCCATCAGCTCAATTTTTGTATTTAAAAACTATACTTAAATGATTGTGAAAGGACTATGCCTCTATTAATCACAGCATCTAAAGCTTTAAAGGAGACAAGGCAGAATATTATAAAAGGACACTTCTTTTTGTTTCTGTTAAAATCTTTTGTGAAATAAAGCATTTTTATCTTTAACATTGAGACAATTTAAACAATAAATGTAAATATATTAACAATATTGGACTCATCCATCACCTATGTCATACTTGAGTGCCCCTTGAATCTTGTTTAGACAGTGATATTGATGAGAGCAGACTCATGCCGTGAACTAATTATGTCGGATCCTGGTCTTGTGAAGGCTGAGCCGTGAGGGTGTTAAATAAAAGCCTGTGAAAAATAAAGACACTATAACCCAAACATTTCCCAGTCCTGCCTTTTTGTTTGCACCTAATTACTGTATCGGGAATAAAAACATCAACAACGGTTTCCCATTAAATGAAATCAAATTGTATCATGTTTTTCCTTTTTTTTGTTTTTCTCCTCATAGGTCTGCATCTGCACTCTGACAAATGCTTCAGATTGAGACTTCATTGTAAAAGTTAATAAAACGGAGAATTGCAGAGTGTTTTGAGCAGCCCATTTTAATAAAATACTGATATTCGTGTTAGTCAAAAGCAACCAGGGCCTTTCAACCAGCAGCAGTTGTATGATAAGTAGCTTCTAATAATCAAACCTGTATTTTCCCCAACACTACTGCACTAATGGCTAGCATTTGACGTGAATTACAATAATTATCTGCATGAACATCCTTTTCAAAGGACCTTTTTGATAGTACTCTTCCTCGACCATAACCTTTTATTTCCCCTGATTGTGAGCTTGTGGGATGTTGAGACAGTGGAGTCTATACTGATGACAGATGTTCTCTGCTTGGACGTCATCCAGCTTTTTCAGGCTTTTTATGATCCAGTATGATGCATTAAAAGAGATGAGGCCCTCTGATTAAAAACGGCCTTTCTAGAGATTTAACTTCATAATTGGAAAATAATTACTGTGGTATTTATGCTCTTTGCTTCATCCTGCTCCAAAGTCTCATTTTTGTTGCCACTGGGACTGCAAATTAACTTCATGTTTCTGGGCCTTAATATCCAGAGAACTCAGTGGAATTTTAGGTGAAAAAAGATCAAGTACTTCCACCTATATGCTATATTACAAGGAACCACATTGCACATTTTTGGCTTGAGGGGTATTTTTTGCTTTTCATCTTTACGCTTTGGCAATGAGTAAGCGTCTTAATACTTTCCCATGAAATAATAAGGGATGTTTTTTAAAAGGAAAATGCATGGAAATTGTTTCTTTGGTTTTTGGATTTTGCTTCAAATTTAAGTCTTAGATGATATTATAATAACCATCGCCCATCCTGAACAAGGATGAGGTGACAGTGGAGAAGGGGAAAAAAACTAGGAGGAGGAAAACTTAGCATGAGGAAAAACACACCTGCACCAGAACAAGACTCAGGAAGCATGGCCACCTGCCACAGCTGGTTGAAGGTCTGAAATGACAGAAAAATAGACTAACACAAAGAGATTAGATATTAGAGCTCTGCTTCTGAGACACTGAAAACAAATGCTGATTGCAATAATAATGACATATGCAACACATACACAAGTAGTAAAGAGAACAGTAAGTCTCCCAGCAGTCTAACCCTATGGCAGCATAACCGACTCTAACTGTAAACTTGATCAAAAAGGAAAGTTTTAAGACAAAACTTAGAGGTAGACAGGATGTCTGCATCTTGAACACTAACTGGGATTGGCTTCCACAATATTAGAGCCTGATAACTAAAGGCTCTGCCTCTTTTCTTTTTGGAAACTTTTTGGAAACTGGGTAACAAGTCTCACCTGGCTTCATAGAAAAGTATACTTGAGTATCATCTACAACCAGTAAAAGTGTGTGTGATAATGCCTTATAATAGTACTTAACTAAGCCCTTGATGCCTGATATATGAAATTCACAGAAAATTATATACATACATATACAATTAATTTCATGATACAAAAAATATTAAAGCACAAACACACTTATTTACATTTTAAAAATTAATACATTTTTTAATTTAAATTACAGTCATTATGACTTAACATCTACTGCAGATTACAAACACCAAAAAATATTGCAAACTGAGCACTTGGTGCTAATGCATTCAACTTTTTTATTTTATGTATTATTTTAGGTTTTGCCTCTACTAAGTGTCAGTCCACATTTTAAATGTCAAAGCAGTGTTTGGCACTGAAATGCCATAGCTCTGGTAATTAGAAGTTGCACAGCAGTCAATCCTTCATAATTTACCGCTTGCTTGTTTCATTGACCGAATCTTTGATGGGTCCTGGGTGATAATCTGCTGCCTGCACTAATTTATAAGACGTGAACATCCTTCACTGCAACTGACAGCATCGCCTGTTTCATTGTTTCTTGTGCATGCTCTTTACAACTTTGTTGCTTTATGTGTTCATAACCGTTCTCATCCTTAGGTAATACTTTGAGATGTGAACAGTTTTTATTGGGGCTGACTGCCAACTGGAGACAAAAGATCCAGTTCAAATTGAAAAATGAAATAAATCAGTTGTAATAACAAGCTCTTACTTGTGGGAATGGTGGGAAAATAAAGCCTCAAGCTGAATTCCTACTTTTCCAGAGATGGTCAAATTTTTGTTGCTCAATTTTAATTTTGTTTTAATCTAATATATTCTAAACTCATTTTGGATGGCATTACTTTGGTTATTTGTATCTCCTTCCAGCACTACTGTGGGGAACCTTGGAGTAATTTTTGAATAGGATTTGTAGCTATCACATTAAACAAGTCTCTAGAGTAATCTTTTATCTAATAATGCTGATATCGGCATTTTTTCCCAAGGCAGGACTGATAAACTGGTCCATGTATTTATGACCAGGCCATATCACTTTAACAGCATTTCAGCATGCAGTCCAAACAATTCCCATAAATATTTCACTGGACACCAATCTCTACTGCCATGCCTATTAGCATTTCTCCTTCTCTTACTTTTCATCATTTAAGCCTTTAATAGCAAAGCTCTGTCCAAGCCTTAATATCTTATCATTCTCTGAAACCCCACAAGAGGTCCATCCATCCATCCATCCATCCATCCATCCATCCATCCATCCATCCATCCATCCATCCATCCATCCATCCAT
>JAOWBL010000022.1:5061726-5073554 GCA_028564865.1 Zenarchopterus dispar | reverse complement strand
CTTTCTTTCTTTCTTTCTTTCTTTCTTTCTTTCTTTCTTTCTTTCTTTCTTTCTTTCTTTCTTTCTTTCTTTCTCTCATTTCCTTCATTCTTGCGATCATTAGCTTTCATTGTTTAAATTGTAAACTCTCTTTCAAATTTTAGTGCGGCAAATGCGCTGTAACTGTTACAGCTGCTGCAACATTATTTTAATTCTTCTACGTTGCTCTCTTTGATCATCAGTTTGTCTCGTATTTGCATTTGAAAAGTAAAAGCCACACTGTTTTGACTTTTTCACCAAAAATCAGCAATCAGTTTAAGAACTGTAGCACTTGTTGCTTCATATTAAATGTTTAACATATTAATTAAGCAACCATTTCCCCCATTGAGTATTATTTTGCTTTTTTCAATAAAGTGAAAATAAAAGAAACAATCTTATTGACTGGGTTTTTTTTAATACAGGGTGGAAATACAGTGTCCTCTATGTGCCATTTATGATCACAAATCATTTTTGTAGAGAGAAATATATTTGTGCACATCAAACCCTGAAAATATTTCCATAGCCTTAATGCCTGTAATTGTTCCAAGTCACAAAAAATAAACATACAGACTCAAATTTTGCATTAAATTTGACTTTGCATTTATGTAGAAGCAGGTGAAAAATATGACCTTCATTTTTTTAACTGGTTCGAAATGCAATTAACTCTAGTTACAATCTCGAATATCATATCCATGCTTTACTGTTGACCCTGAAAGTGACTTTTACTGATACATAAATACGTACATTGTATACATGGATAGTTAATATTCAAACAGATACACTGTCTCAGTGAAGTCCATCGATGCTCCACAGGTGTAGATGATGTGCACAGCTGAGGTCTACGGCAGTTTATGTGGAGGGGAGGGAGGGAGTAGGGGGAGAGGGCACGGCTGGGTGGTTTCGGGCACTGTTAGCAGGAGGTGAAAGTTTTCCAGAAGAAGTTTTTACATGGGGTTTTACGATCGCGCTGAGGCAGCGATAGCCTGTTATAGACAGCCCTCTCCTCCAGACGAGACTCCAGCGGCTCCTCGAAATCCACAGGTGCAGCTTCCCCCGGCAGCATGTTGGTGTCCAGAGCTCCATCCAACAAGCCAGACACCAGCTTCAGGATCAACTCCTTGCGCTCCTTGCTCAACTCCTGACCAAAAACATACAAAAGGAGAAAATACGTATATGGAAACACTCAATTTTTACCTAATTCTGAAGCATCTTTTCAAATACACCTTTTAAATGCATCTTTTACCATACAGTTATCATAAGTTCAACACCCTCCCAAAATAGAAATTACTCACAGTGCAATTTGTCAAATTTATCAATAATCGTAGTTTAAAATTAGAAAAAAGATAAATCCCTTGGAATGGCTATGGGAAATAATGATTCCTCACCCTGTTTGCATGGATGGGGCTCCTATCCTCCACAGGAAGCACGGCAGCTGCTCTGACACTGAACAGAACCCCCATGAGAGCGGCTAACATCACCAGGAGCTGCATGCTGAGACAGGAGAGCAGGACCAGAGCTACAGGAGCAGGAGGCTCACAAAGCAGGAGTGTGTGTATTTGTGTGTGTGTGTGTGTGTGTCTGTCTGTCTGAGAGAGAGTCTCAGATCAGTCAGAAGTCCGGAGGAAAGGTCTGAAGAAAGTGCAGTGCAGATGGAGGCAGCAGCTCATCAGATCTGGGAACCACAGATGTTTCTTCTGCTCTACCTCTAAAGTACCTCACTCTTTTATACACCTCTCCCCCACCCCTTGTGTCTGCTACTGACGTAGAGGGTGGTGGGTGTATGACGGAGGGTGTGTAAGTGCATGCCGTTGGGGGTGTGAGTACGTGAGCATGAAAGAGGAAGGGAGATGAAGGGGTCAGGATGCAACAAATAAACCCATTTAAAAGTTAACCCTTTTTTACGAATTGTAAGGTTCTTGCGTTTATGTGATTCACCAGAAAGGAACATCTGCAGGGAGCAACAACGTCACAAGGCCACTATATAACCATTTTTTTAAAACTTCAACTATAACCTCATCTCAAAGAACAGTTTGAGATGGTTGTTGGTGTTATACAGATACACTGTCAGTCAGGTAGATTCCTTCACTGATCAACCCCTGTTAAAGCAATCAAATGAGTCTAGAATGCAAACTGACCACATCATGACTTAGCTTTTAATACTTATTGACACTTGACTTCAGGCAACATCTGATTTGTGTCACAGAGCTTCTTTGACACCTGCAGATTACAATTGAACCGTCTGACACCCTCCATAACACAGTAAAGCGTCTTCCTCAGGAAAGGCACATCACAAGCGGAGTTGAGCAAACTATTTAAAGAAAAGAAAGACTTTCTAATTAGTGATTTAGGGCTAGATGTGGAGGGAGGATGACTTTATTTTTCATTAACTTGCACTTTATAGGTAATTTTGTACTAAATTTATTTTATTTTCTTAATAAAACTCATTGTAGTGTAGAGTTATGTGAAGATAAGTATTTATCTACTGCCTTTTACTTTGAACAAACTTCTTCAAAAAAACAAAAAACAAAAAACCTCACCTTCAAATATGAGGATTTTTGTCCAGTATCTTGGAGAGAACAATCAAATCTATAATATGAATATGAAAAATATTATAATTTATTATTCAACAATAATAATAGGCCAAAAAAAAAAAAAGTTAGTAAACAGCTAGGAAGTTGTTAAGCCTGTACTACTTGTTGCCACATTTCTACATACTGGACATTTAAAGGAGAGCTGAGGAGGTCAATCCCAGGCCTACTATTGGTAAAGAGCTGTTAGGGACTAAAATGACATGAATCAAAGCATTTTTGAGAAAGAACAAAAAAAAAAGTGTTTGTAGTAATATGGCACTTGTTTTAGTACATAAAAGCAGAACAATATTAAACTAATTTAAAAAAAAAAAGTAATTAATTCCAGTAAGTAATTCCACTTAAGTGATGGAGTGGACCGGGTTCCTGCAGACAAAACCAAAATTATTTTAATTTTGCATATGGACACAACGTCTACAAAAAGACGGCTTGTACGCAAATGTCAGTTCAGTCACTGCTATATTATCATAAGTCCAAACCAGTGGATGAGCGATGTGGAGTAAACTATTGTCAATAGATGCAAAAGCAGCAGCTTGTGGCCTTCTAAAGAACTGGATCAGTACTTAGATATTCATGATGAAGCTGGAAAGCGTTAGAAGATCCCATGAACTCTCCTTGCATCTTTTTTTTTAAACTCCTGAATTTTCATTGAAGCTCTTTAGATTCAAGCAAATTGGTCCCAGCTACAAAAATATGAATAGTCTTTCTTTGGTAAAGGGGCAACTGCAAAGGCCTGTTTGAAGGTTTACTTTATAGAGTATTGTTAGATTAATAAAACAGCTTATGTCGATGAAGAGTGACATAACATGGAAAATGTAGCTACGTGCAAAGGCAGTCCAGGTCAAGATTTCAAATAATAAAATATGAACTGATCTCCAAGTCTGTGTATTGGTTTCTTACTTCCAGAATCTGTTTATTTATATTTAAAGCAGTATAACTTTTTCACCCAGACTAATAAGTAATGTTTTCTTGGTAGATAGTTTGCTTTGTGTTGTCACTGTAGTTTTTTTTTTTTTTTTGTCTTAATGTGCCGATAAAGTTGTCCTCTCTGTACTCCATGTCTTTACCTATTTCACCTATCGTTACCCCTGAGTCCCACTGGAACTTAAGTGCCATGGTTTGGTTTTGGAGCCATTTCGCTTCGTCTTTAGCACCACCTCAGATCCTACCAGGAGTATAAGCAGAATCCTGCTGGCAAGGTTTTGAGATCATTTGGGAATTACCCGGTAATCTGCTGTTTTAAAGGTGTATTTCTTGTCATGTCCTGTTCTTCCTGCTGCCATGCATATTAATAAAATCAAATCAAATCAAATCAAGCATCCTTTTCAATTTCTAAACTGAAACTCTCTATGTGCTTGAAATCACGTCTGAAACCATCTTAATTGTTTACCCACGACTTCTATGGGTTTGCCTTATGTTGATGTCCAAAATGCAGAACAAAGTCAGTCACCAAATCGACTCAATATATCTATCTAGAGATTGGAGTGGACGGTCACACTTGTAAACTACACCACAATGCTTCTGGTAGGACCACTCTCAATAACTAGAATGGCCACGATTTATGAAGCATTTATGAGCATAGACTATATAAAACAATGGACTAAGTATTATGTCAAGTAACCCATTGGTTTTTTAAGAGCGAGTTTGAAGAGAGCATTCTTCACATGGGGGGCAGCCATGTTGCTCGAGAGGCTAAAGGGAACACACCCACCACATGTCAATCAAAGTTAGCTTTGGTTCCCAGCTCCTTCAGTCAAACCCCGCTGAAATATCTGCAGAGCTGCCGTCATACGGTTTACAGTGGAATATACCATTTAACATGTTGACTTAACGGCTAAATCAAAAATAACAGTCGCGTTTACCCGAGGTAGGGTTTATACAAAGGAGTGGTTGCATCGCTCAGCACGGTAGCATGACGATTCTGGATGAGGAAGTGATAATGGCCAGCCATTGGCTGAGCCAACTGTCAATCAATCATCGATCTGAAACGGATCCTGTCAGCTACTGCGTGCCAAGCAAGTTTCTCTTTGGTTTGGGTGGTTTTAAGTTGTGAAAAAATAAGTTCGGTTCACAAGCTATTTTTTGTCCTTTAACCTACCGGCTGTGGAAACGTCTGTGTACCTATTAGCTAGATGTCTGGCTATTTGGTTTTTTTTTTCTTTACCAGTTATTTTGAGCTTCACTGCATTGATACTAAGACAGTGCTGAAGCACATATAAGACCCAATTCTTCTCCACTGTTGCTTTAATGGAATCAGTCTTTCTCTCTTAATGAATAAAATGATCTTTGTTGCTTACTGAGACCAAAGTCCAGGTCATGGTGACTCCACCTCCCTGCTTCACAGCTGGAGTGGTGTTCTTCTCTTGAAGACCTACTAGTTTAATTTTTAAAAAAAATGAATTTGCTCACACACACACATACATATGTACATATATATGCATATAAATAAATTGTTTTAACGTCATCAGTCTTAAAGATTTGTTTCTAAAATCCTTCGTACAATATTTAAAAGCCAAATATACCTGAAGATACCACGAGAAGTCTTCCCTTAGATCTTTATTATTTTTATTGTTTTACAGATCTAAAGTTAAATTTAGATTTTGAAATATACTTTGCTTTTCCTGTTTTGCGAGCAACAACTGTTATGTGACGTATACTAGGCAGCTACCAAGAAAAGCCCAATTCTTGCATCAAGGTTCAAGAAATCTGAGTATTTTTCAAAACTTTGCAACTTGTGTAAACTGTTCTTTCTTATCAGTTACTGTGAGTTTGCTGTGACTCTAACAAGCCAGTAAAGGACTGACACCTTGGGAAAAAGTTCATAGAAAACTCACATCTCTTGGAGTATATCAACCTTCCCCAATGCCCACACTTCCACCCACACCCACTCTTATAATCTACAAAAACACAATAACAGATTTTAAATGCCTACTCCTGTACATTATACTTTTCTTAACATACCTATCTTATAATTATGTTACATATATTGCAGACACCCTTATTTCATAATTTTTCATAATTTTAAACACTGTGGTCTCTGTATTTGGCAAACAACAAAAAAAAAGTAGCATATTAAAAAAAAAAGAATTTTCATCAATTACAAAAGCAGCTTTGCACTCAAACTGACTGTGGAAAGCTGAGTACTGTTCTGAGCATCGATTATATTTTATCTGGGAGGAAACCATGTTTGAGAAGATGCGTCAAACCTCTGAAACTTATCCCTGAAATAGCACAATTAAGAGAGTTTAGTGGATTTACTCTTGTGCCTCTGGCAGGGAACACCAAGTACTTGTATTCCTGTATGCCTGGTTTGATATGTTCAAATTGCTTTTTCATGCTTGCCTCACAGTTTTGGGGGGTATTTTCTTCTGATCTGAAGATGTCCCGGGGCCCAATCCAGAGATGTGCTGAATGTTGAAGAGCTTACAGTATTGACAATACATTTGAAGAGTCTACAGCAACTTGCTGCATTAAAGATCCATGAAGTGAAGGTTTAAGACGACTTCAAACAGTCAAAACTGTCACTGTGATGAATGGTATAGGTTGTATGTAAGCCAGCTATGCAAAACATGTGAATGACTGCAGAACATGGAGATGTTCACATGGTGTTATTGAATGAACAGGTGAATCTGAACGTGTTGTTCCTTTTTGGAGAAGAACCATAAATGCAGAAGCTTGAGAAACATTAGAACTTCTATTCATTCGAACTATTTATTCATACAACAATTATCAATTCAGGCTTCTTCCTATTAAGGGTCAGTTGGGGGAGTTTTCTGGAGCCTATCCCTGATCTGTTTTGGTAAAAGCCTGAGGTACACTCTTCACAGGTCACACCAAATCTTATCAGTGCTTCTTCCATCTTCAGAATGTAAGCCTTTTGCGAAACTGAGAGAAGAACCCACAATGCACAGTTATGACAGTAGGAGAAATAATACAATGTAATTTGGAGGTTGGTGACACTTAAAATGGAAACCAGGGAGTTCTGATGTTTTCCACAGCAACCGTTGGAGTTGATGCAACGGTATGGCAACAGTGCTGCAATATTAATAATAATCCCTTACAAAAAGAATGACAATTTTAATTCAGCCCAGGGACTTTTCAATCTATTTAGAAAATTAAAAGTAAAAAATAAATAATTCAAGTACGTAGGCTGTATTCCATGCTTTTCTTTTGCCTCTACAACGGCCGAAACGGGATCAAACAGAAAAGATTCACGGATGCCACCTCGTGGCTGAATGTTGAAACTACATTTCTGATTAAGCATTAGCAGGGACAGATAAAATGGTCCCATCTTTTTTTCAGTGTTTTGGAAAGTAATTTCACAACTGGTGATTCAGATAAGCTTTCAGAGAGATTTGGGATTCTGAATACAAGACTTGATGAAAATAAATTGAGGTTCTCCCTTTTTTTCTGTAATATAATCAGTGACAGAAATATACAATAAGCCATCTTTTTCTATTAGCAATTAATATCAAAAATGTCAGAACATAGCAACATTAAATTTGTTACCAATTTATTAGTCCATAATTCTTATAAAAAAAACACAAATTAACTGCTTCGGTATAACACCATGGCTCAACAGAAATAATCTTGACTTACAGAGTAAATTATTAATTTTTTACATTAATTCACTAAATTAACCAAAAAGAAACAGATTTCCAATTGCAGAAAGATAATAAACACGCTGCAATAAGATCGCAGGCTTACTACCAGTAGACAACACCTACTTGTGCAGTTTATAATTGCATAATGAATTCACATCTTAAAAAGAAAAAAAAAAAAAAAAAAAGACATCCTTCATTGAAAATCTCAATTAATGTACTTGATTTTTACTTATTTTAAGTAGCCATTTTACAATTAATAGTAATATTAGAGTTTTGTTTCAAAGTGATGGTCGATTAAATACATTTGATCTCAGGTTGATATTAGAAAGGGACCAAACTTCTTCTCTGTAGGATACCATCTATGTTACAGAACAAGCTTTCCTCTTTCAGAAAACAATATCAGGCACTATATAGTTCATGTGTCACAGAACGATCAATAACCTGAATGTTTAGTCATGACAAATGGTTACTGTATTTTCCAATGAGCACAGATATAACACAAATATACAGCAATACATGTATACAGTATATATACTCTAAATTGTGTGTAACATATTGCATAATATGTAGTTACAGTGAATCAAATAAACAGTACGCCGTTTCAGAATGAGGTCAGGATGATGGCTACGAGCTTCCTGTCAGCTCCGCCCATCAAACTGCTCTTAGACATTTATAGAAATAAAAATCTGAATACGTGAGAAACATAAAACACCAAGAGTATGTAAGACTGCAGGAAGGAAACACAAGATAACTACTCAGTTAATTCCCACTGACCCATGGCTCTTGGGTGAAGGTGACCTATGTTGAGGAGGTGGGGAAGTTGTAAAAACGAGGTCATTTGTTTCCGTGGTCTGAGGGGGCAGGTAGACGGGTCGAGGAGGACCATGGTGGTCCATTTCTGGTCATGCTTCACTGAGGACCTGTCAATGATTAAGAAGACGGTGAGTGGAAAGGAGACACCACACAAACAAAATACAAAAGTAATCAATACAACTTACCTTCCTCGCGAACTCGGGGAGAACAAATGATGCTTTGTGAATTTCGGAGTTGTAATATTTAAGGTTCATACTTTCCATTTCATCTTTTGACAGTGCTTTCACTGGTTCCCTGAAATTTGTTTCCTGATAAGAAAACAAAATAAAAATTCTGTAATCTGATGCGCATCAATGATGACAGAAACACTGGACATGTTTAAATGGTGAAGAAAGCTTTCGCAAAGGACCATCAACATGTACAGGATATCCAATGGTTCCGGTTGACAACTGGGGAACGACGAGCACACTTACTGGATTTTTACTACAGAGCATGAATCCAATTTGACCACTGGGATAAGTTGGGATGGTGCTGTAGGAGTAGTCCACCACAGGGAATAGTGTCTTGCAGAAGGTTCGCATCTCCTTTATCAGCTCCAAATGAAGCCATTGACACTCTCCTGTAAGATTGACAAGAGCAGAAAAAAAGGCTGTCTTCAACATTTTTGTGCACTCCTCTGTTTTATCTCAAGGTGATCTGAAGACATAACAGTGCTTTGGGTTGATCTGGGAAAAATAAACAGATTTTCATTCAAGTGACACAATTGTAACGTCACCTAATCAAACGTATTCATCCTTCTATTGCTGATATTTAACCAGAGTTAAATGCTAAACTTACCCTGAGAGCAAAGGATTCCACCACTCGTCAATGCTGCCTTCATGAGCTGATAGTAGGACTTCTTGAACAAACTTTCAGCGGGTCCTGCAGAACAAAAATCTCCAGTCAAAATCAGACTAACAGATGCAACTGAAAGGCGGAACAGAATTCGCGGAGTGGAACCTACCGACTGGGTCTGAGGAATCCGTTATAATGATGTCAAAGGCATCCTGGTTCTGCTTCATGAATTCAAAGCCGTCCCCAACATGGAGGGTGAGTTTGGGATTGAAGAAGCCTTTGGCCATTCCTGGAAGGAACTTCTTCGATACATTAATGACATCCTAAAGGGCAGACAACATCAGCACCCATGTGAGAAGGTGTTAGCAGGCCTCTTGCAATTAATACATAAATTGTTCGATTTTAATTATTTCAGATGGAACCCAGAGCTTCAGACTTCAGATTGGGATCAATGTGTTGAATTCGGTCAATTTTTTTTTTTTTGTGTGTTGTTATAGTTTATACTTAGATGCACCAGTGAGACTGTCATACATGTTCTTAAAACACACACATACATACGACAAGTACACACTGATTAGTCATTCAAACTATTGATAAGTAGTCAGACTCATGTGACTCCACAATCACATCAGGAAAAAAGGTGATCTTGGTTTACAAAAGAGGCAAAGCTCAACTCCTTTTGACATGTAGGAAAGAAAGTGGCGACAAAGAAAGGAATCCCAAGTATTCAAGGTACCACACTCCCTGGGGCATTAGTTGGTAAATCTATTTACCAAATGGACCACAAACTTTAAAAAAAAACTTCTGAAGTGCAACAGAATGGTGCATAAACTGCACAGAAGGAGCTGCACTGAACTACAGTGCATCCGCTAGCAATGTTTCAAGTGGGGACTGTGCAAGTCACTGATGCAATATATTGAAAATTCAGTGTATCCCACGACGTTGTAAAGGCGGACCTACATTCTTTACATCAGGAGTGTCAAACTCCAGTCCTCGAGTGCTGCTGTCCTGCATGTTTTAGATGTGTCCCAGCTCTAACACACCTGATTCAAATTAATAGTCATCATCGGCTTCTCATCAAGCTCTGCACAAGTCTGTTCATGACATTCATTTATATCAAGGTGTGATGAAAGAGAAAAACATCTAAGACATCCAGAACAGCATCTTATCAGCAGTGATAAGATCAAATATCAATATTAGGAGCTGATACCAAGATAATTCACTGATCAGATATCCCAATGTCAGCACCGATCAAATAAAATGAATTCAATCTTTTACATTTTTACAGCTCTATTTACTTGCTTTATTCTGATTAAACCTTGTTGTTTAACTTACTTGAAGGGTTGGATAATGCAGTTCTTATTTTCCTACAGTTCTGGCACTTTATTTTCAATTTTTGATTTTTTAGTGAAGCTCTAGGTGCAAGGCTGAACACTCACAACATCATTGTTGTGGGATTACAGTTGCAACAGACAGTCATAACAAATATCTGAGCGTCACTAGGTCGATTGAAATGTAATGATCATGATATTACTGTGGTGCTGCGCTTGGATTTTTGAGAAAGTAGACAGAAGCGATGTCCTCCATACCTCGTCTATCTCACACAGAACCACCGACTCCACCAGCGGATGCTTCACCACCTCCCTCAGAACACCACCATCTCCACCTCCAATAACCAGAACCTGGAAGAAAGACAACCACGCTCCTGCTGCTGACTCGTGAAGACACGTGAAGAAATTTCGCAACAGCCGAAGAGTGATACCTTCTTTGGACAAGGATGACTGCACAGAGGAAGGTTGGCAATCATTTCCTGGTAGGCAAACTCATCCCTCTCCGTGCACTGGATCACTCCGTCCAGCACCAGGACGTTTCCATAGGTTTTACTGAAAAACAACGATACAACACAATGTGCTACTCTTATTCTCGAGGGTTAAGCTACACTTAAGGCCAACTATATGTGCTTTTAGGATGGAAAACTTAAACATACTTTATTATTATTTATCTGGGACGTCTAATCGATGTTAGTGGCCAAGAGCTAATGGTTAGCCGCAGCACTCACCTCTTGAACACCATAACATCTTGAAATTTGGACTTTTTGTGATAAAGCACCTCTTCCACTTGGAGGCTCATCGCTTGTCCCGGCCATAACGCGCAGGACTCGGTGAACCAGCCGTCTTTAATACTGTCCATGACTGCTGCCAACAACAGCCACAGAAGACACTAGTAACGTGTTTGCGAAGGAGTGAGTGAGTGAGAGTGGCAATGTGGACAAGTCACGACAAAAGCAAAAAAAAAAAAGCCGTCTCCTGACAGCTTAACCTGCTGGCTGGTGTCACGGCCAATCCGATGCTTCCGTCGTAACTCGTTCCCTGCGGTTCGAACCAATAGCGTGGCAGGACGTAACCAGCTCTTGGATAGTTTGCTTGACAGAACACAACTCAATGAGACGAGTGGGCCACGTGAAGGTAAGCCATTAAACTGTGTCACTGCACATGCGCAATAGAAGGATTAAACGGTCCATGCTGGATACGCAGAAAATCAACACAAAGCAATAAAATATATTGACTAAAGTGGTGAGAGTTTGTATATGCATAAATAAAGTGATATTGGTGCCCTTCTCTTCCTTTTAATGGTTATTCATGCTTCACAATAACCGTTTGAATCTCTTTATAGGTGTTTGGGGTATATAACCCTAAAACCTGTCATTGTTTATGCAATATATTACATTCTTTATGTTGTATATATGAAATTGGAGCATGACCCAGCAGCAATTATTACATAAACACACACATACATACATCTTATAACAATACATGCATGCATATATTCTTATAGACTACATGCATGTGCACACACATACACACACGTGTGTGTGTGTGTGTATGTATATATATATATATATACATACATATATATATATATATATATATATATACATACATACATATATATATACATACATACATACATA
>JAOWBL010000022.1:5023486-5061626 GCA_028564865.1 Zenarchopterus dispar | reverse complement strand
ATACACACACACATATATATATATATATATATATATATATCTATATATATATATATATATATATATATATAAACTTGTTGTGGAGACTGAACTTGAGTTTCTCTGTATTTTTAGTCAATGTTGTAGATGAATTAAACCACTAACATTTATAACGAAGGGAACAGTGTTTCTTTGACCTGTGATCAGCTACAGTTTAGTATATTGCAAGATTCTGTATGGTATGAGATTTCAGCTCTTTTGAGACAGTCTTGTTTTCAGTGCTTCTACATAACAATTTTCTTCAGGATAAATCTCATGTAAGGAATTAGTGTTTTTTGCATGTGTTAGCGATGCCAAGTCTGTATTTCTGGTTGCTTGCACAACAGTGAGATCAGTTTAAATTTGTGCTATGTTTTGTGTGTCTCATAACATTGTGAGTTGCAGAAAAATCTGCTCACTTTAGTTGGATTGCATCTGGACATTACAGGCTGAGTGAAGGCAGTAACTTTGTGTGGTAAGGAGCTTCACCATCTGGGATTATTGTGTGGTGGGGGGAAATGACTTTCAATTTGTGGCTGGTCATGTACATGTTGCACTCATTTTTGTGGATCTAGTAACTTGTTGTGGTGTGGAACAGCACTTAACAACTGTATACATACATGACTGTGTTGTGGCATCATTTCACGTTTGGATTATTAGCTGCTACTTTTGGTTTGTGTTGTAACTTTATGAGTAATCTGTTAGGTTTGTGGCTGCTGTGCTCCCTTTGGTGTTGGTCGTATTACCATTTTGTGTTTAGAGCAGCAATTTTGTGTTGATGCTCATAATTGAATGCATCCATTTGAGCCACTTCTCTTAAACTACTAGAGTAGTTCCCTTGACAGAAACAAAAACAAAGTAGAAAAATTACCCAAAAATCTGTGGGGCAATATCTGAATAGAAGAGCGTACAAACACAACTTATAAGACTTGTAGAAGTCCTATCTGAAACTACACAAAAGAAAAAAAAAATCCTGAAATAATGTTGTGGAGTTTATCTGTATTGGGAGTTGTGGCATTCAATGACTACGATTTTTGGGTAACTGGAAACGCTGGGCAAAGATAAATGCATAAAAACATGATTTATAAAGTTTTTAAGATATGGTACGACTTCCCTTTCAAGTGAAAAAAAAATGTTTACTGACTGAAAACAAAAAAACTCCATGAATGCTTCAGCTTTCTTGAGATTTTCTTTAAAATGTTCTTGTCCTTGAGATGAATTGTGAACCAAGTAACAAGAAACTGGTCATACTGAAGATCTTGGACAAAACACAGCTGACATTTTCCAATTATCTATTTAACATAAATGAGGCTATAAGGAACAAAACAATTGTCATGATTTGCATCATAAAATGGGGATCACTAAGTGTCCCTCCCACTTACACCCCTCCGCCTTTCCCCAATGATTAATTAGCTTTTGGATCCATCTTCAGTAGCAATATCACGATGAAGTAATTTCCTCTACAACTTTCTCAATCTCTCACATCGTTGTGAAATAATCCTTCTCTATTCTTCTTTATGACATTACTTCACTTTGTTGATTTTTGTGGACATTCACATATGCACAGCTCTATTAAGGTTCACTCATAGCATTTCAACTGGGTTGAAACAATCTCTAATGTTATTGCTTATGTCTTTTCCTCTTGGCATTGTGTTAACACACACCTGAATGTTCCAGAAAAACAAACTGCTGAAACATCTACTTTTATAGAGGTCAGCATGCCTGCTGATTTTCACTCCATCAGGGACTGAGGATTATCAGCACCTGGCTGTAACTTACTCTCCTGTATCCTAAGGAGGCAGAAATGGGGTACTTAGTATTACCCACACAAATTCTTTTCTTTTAATCTTCATTTTTGTAAAATAAATGATGTTACAGTGGAAAATACAACAGGCTGTTGTTTGTTTGGGGTTGTATTTGCCTAATATTAAGACCAACCATGGTCAGAGGACTTAAAAACAAAAGAACAAAGGATTAAAATTTGGACCTAACCTTTGTACAAAAATAATATTGTCTTTCTGTGTGTCATGGATGATCCACAGTGGCTTGGTGGCATTCACAAAGGAAAACTGAGTCTCAGATCTTTGCGTTCATGGAGGTCCTCTAGTTGTCCATGAGATGTCAGTGTTGCTCAACAAACAGATATACTGCCCCAAGAAGCTGACTCAAAGGCGCCTTTGAGAGTTTCTTGGCAACATCTGACTCACAGCAAAACATTGGTACAATTGGATGGAAAAATCAGACTGTAACTCAGGCTTTAAGAAACATTTCACCTGAAGCTTTCCATCAAAATAGCCTAGATTTTTAAGTACCCCTTTTTTTTTTAACTTAAAACAGTTTACCAGTAATTCATTGAGCTAACGCAGAGGCCAGTGTTGATTCCAGTGAAGCCAAAATAGACAGTCTAAAGCTTAAATTAAAACAATATCTGGACCAATTGTTTATACCATCTCAGTGATGGAAGAGACTGCCAGCTGTGGCTGCGCTGCGGTCAGGTTGAGGTGAGGTTTTGGGGTTTGACGGTTCCTCCTTAAGTTTAGTTTTAGTGGACGTTGAGGTTTGGTCTCATTTGTTTGGATTCAGAAATGGACCGGGAAAAAGAGAAGCTTCCCAAGCACTGTGTTTTACTTCTATATTCTAAGTAGCATGCCTTCGTAAGTGAATATAAACAGATATTACATCTTCTTTCATTTCTGCATGTCAGTACAGTTAAGCCGAACATCAAACCACACTCAGAAGTTTCAAACAGAACACACAGATTTCTTTTTTCAATTATTCTCAAAATGGGCAGAGTTGGTGGCACAATGAATGGGAAGGTATTACACAGTCTGTCTCTGTGTTTACATCTATGCTCCCCAAATGCTGCTCTTGTGAGATCATTGGCCACTGACAGGGAATTGGCTGAACTCTTGCTTACGTTTCTCAACAAAGTGATCCCTGCCAGTTCCTCGATTCGGTTTTGGATGCCACCCTGCACTTTTTTAGGTTCTCCAGACATCTGAACTAGCACAGGAACAGAGGAGAAAGGGAGAGAAGCAGGGATAGCTGGAAGGGTGCATGCTATGAGTGAGAGCCATGTTTATTAGCCAGCTTACCACCATTGCAGCTGTTGTGGCTCCTCACACAATGATTCCACTGTTTGGACTTCCAGTACTACACTAATTAAAACTGTGCCCATCCCTTCTCTTGCCAGGATGGCGCGAACATATTTACACACATGCGTTCTGAGATATATATGCTCACTCATGCTCATGGGCATGCCAGCAACCCGGCTTATGCCTACAGCTTCTGTAACTATGCTCTTCAGAACATTTGAATTGAGCAGCTGATTGACTTTGCTGTGAATAAAAAGATCCAAATGATCTGTTTGTGTTCAGTGTGGTGTTGGACAGGCAATGGCCAGCGAGGGTTTTGAGAGCTTAACTTGCTGTAGATGGAAATGAGGTTAAAAGTATATTTAAAATTATGAAAAGTGTTAGCAGATGAAATAAAATGGTACAGATGGATTAAACGTGTCTGCTATTGTTAAAGCAAAACTGCAGAAGAATCAATCCAGCACTACTGTAAACACAAGTTGTGATTTGAACTGTATTCACTCATAGCGATAACTGTTGTCACGTTTACCAGCTGAAATCTAGTGTAATGAGCTAAGAAAACTAAACCTATGAGGTCAACAAAAACTACCAAAAGAATAGCATTTCAGTTTACAACTACAGCAGAAACTGCATCTTTCACTGTAACAAAGTAGTTAGCCATAATGTAGCCTGCTCACTGAATCTCTGTAATTAAATATGTATCCTCTACTAATGTTTTAAACATACGTATCGCATGTATGTAAACATACATACGATAAAAGTTGACTTGCTTTACTGCAACAAATCACACTCGAAGATCAGATTGGGTATTAGTCCGAAGTCGCATGCAATATCTCCACCTTATGTCAATCAAAGTTAGCAGTGGCTACGCATTCCTTTAGCTGGTCCATGCCAGATTAGCTGCATAGTTGCTGGCAAATATTTGTGTTGGAATATCCCATTTCAAATGTCGTTTCAGTGGTGAAATCAAAAATAATAGCTGGAATTAGCTAAAACTGGGCTAGCATAAACAGCTGTTTGCTTCTGTAGATGTCGTAGCATGACCATAACTGATAAAAAAACAATAACAGCTTGGTTAATCCAAGTGCCAGTCAAAACTCTACACCCCATATTATAAATAAATTAATTGTGTTATGAAAAACTGCACCTGCAAAAATTATTATTTCTGCTGAAAAATTGGACATTTTGAACATTGGACATGAAGATTGGCTTGCTTTTGGAGCCAGCCCCTAGTGGTCAGTCAATAAATTGCAGTTTTTGTTATATCCTTGGTTAGCTTCAACCTGGAAGGTATTTCTTTGGTGCTTGGCTTCAAATGGTACACTTATGCTCTTACACTTACTACAGTCATTTGAGGGCATAAATCTATTCACACTAAAAATCTTGTCATTGCTTCATGCACTGCAAGTGGCTGCTTGACAAAATGAGCGATCAACAAAAAGTCAGACCTCGGCGACAATTCAGATGAAGCAGCTGAAAATAGTATCCCAATGTCCTTTCTGGTTTGAGCAAAATGAAATTTTTATGTTGGTATGGCACTCATTTGTACGCTATGTATGTAAGAACACTCTGTATGTGGAGTACTGTATTATAGTGCACTTACGAAAGTGTGCTATTTGAGACACAGCCTGACTGTGAATTAGCATGCTTGCAAGATGTTTAACAATTGATGAAACCTTTACTGGCACAGGAAGATAAGAAAGTGCAGTGATGACATACAGCAAGCAGCTAAAGATAATAAAACATTGCTAACAAGTACACTAAGAGCATGGTGAGTTCAGTGTCAGTCTTGCATCTTGTTTCCTCTTGTACCTGTGGTGAAAGAGTAAAAGACAGTCCAAGATTTATCCTTGTCCTGTCTCTTGCTCAATTACTCTGTCTTGTTCTCTTCCTCGGACCGCTTTGGTTTCTTCAACACCTCTGACATGAACATATGGAGAATAGCGAGCCAAACAATTTATGATTGCCAGGTAGAGGCAGACATGTTGATGCTGGTGTGTGATGTGTTGCAATAGTGTGGTACGTGTTCTTGCAAGAGCGATCCGGGTAGGATCACAAGGTTGGAAAGTGGGCTGGATGAGCTGTGTCAGAGTGGGGTGCATTCACCCTAATGTAAGTCAATAAAACATGACAATGATTTTAAAACAATAATTTTGAGGTGAAAAGCTCCAGTCATTCTCTTCATTTACTTTCATCCACTTGGTATGTCAACAACAGTTGTGGAAGTCTTGCCTGCTCTAAACATTATTCTAAAAAATGAAAACGGCAAACAGCTTTTATTGGTATATTCATGTTTTTCTGCTCTGTAGCCAGATATCATAATCATTGACTATAACTGTTGTAATCGTTTGCAAATTCGGTGGTCTGTATAATGAAATAAAATTGGATAAAAGGGACCTAAGCAAACTGCAGCTGGCCGGCCAAAATTTAAACATAATAAACTGCTGAAAATGATTTAACTCATCTTGGTGTAAGGATTTCTGCCTTTTGAGAAGCTGAAAAGAGGAGTTTTGTCATCTTTGCCTGATGCGTAACACGTAATTAATGCATTATCAAAACCGTAAACTGTCACACTCAGTACAGCTTATAATTTCTGCACTGGCACACAACAAATGCTTTTCTGAGTCCGTTAGAGGGCACACGTGCTGTGTTGACAGAAACGCATTGCTTTTCATAGTGGTCGGGCCCTAATTGCCGCCCAGTGGCCCAACTTCCAAGACAAACCTTTGGTCCCAACCACTTCCCCTCACCTTCTCCCGAGTGGGCATTCCTATATAGATTAGCTGGAAATCTTTCCTGTTCCATCGAGGATAATCCCTCAAACAAGGCTGCCCGGCTCTCATATTAAGAATGATTCAGGCACAGTGAATTCCGGTCGGGTCAAGCCTCTGCTTTTATCTTATGACGTGGCTGTTTCAGCTCTTATACTTTAACTCGGAGAGAGAATAGGAGGAGACAGACGAAAGAAAAAGGGAAATTTTCTTTTAAACTGTTCAAACAGAGTTCAAAGCCCTCGTGCGGACTTGAAGCCCGAATTAAGGTCACGGATACACTGCAGCTCTGTCCGCTTGAAAAAAAAAAAAAAAAAGTGGAGGAAAAGTGTGTGTTGATTGAAGGGTGGGAGTTAACACTAAAGAAGTTGGAGGTCTTGGGGATATTTTCTTCAGCCTCAAACTCCACACTACATAGAACAGCATTCATCAGGAATGTGTTTGTCTGAACAGGAACTATGAAAAGAGAGTGGGCTTTTCTCCTCCCAGGGTCACACAGAAAAGAGTGACTCACATGTGTTTACCCCACATAATGTGATTTAAAAGTGACTGAGAGGACACTGCTGCCTTTAAGATAACAGGAGGCTTTAATGATCCCCATGGCATAATTGTGTGTAATGGGTAAATTAAGCCGCTGTGACGTGATTCTATTTTCATTTCTGAAGTCAAACAAATGAGCCTGATTCGTTTCTTTTTCATGTTGTTCCTTTAAACACACATTCACAAATGGTGAGAATGATGCGGCACCAGAACCAATACGCTCAGCTTTATTTAGTTAAGCCCATTTTGGTCAAATTCAGCAGCGTGTAACAAGAAAAATCTGAGGAGAATGCTGCAGGCAGCGAGCTGTCATCCTCTTTCTACTCCACGGCTAGGTTTTGTAAGCTGAGGCGAGCAGGAGATTTGCTAACAAGATTTATAATTTTACGCCAAAGTTTCAAGCTTTGGCTCGTTCCCCTGAGTGGGATTGGTCAGCATCTTGAGTTTTAATTCATTCATGGAAACACTGCACAGTGTTCCTTCGTCTCAGAGGAGATGGGTTCAATGAGAGCACAATACAAGAGCAAGCTGTGAAAAAGCCTCCTGTGACAGAGCGCAGGGAGAAAACGTTGCCTTTTATCGAGCTAAAGTGAAAAGGACAGTATGGGGAAGACAGGGATTTTAGTGGTTTTACAGTTCAGTGGTGGTGTGTGAAAGCAAGGTCTTCCTGCAACGTGGGTGGCACGGTTGTTCCAGGCATCTCTGCTAATGTATTGTCATTGGCTTTATGCACTTGTCAGCGTCTCTGCTCGCTCTCCGAGGATAAATGTTGATTTTGCTTTATCTAAGGTAAGCCGAGGCAGCAGGGCTTTGATTTGTTGGAGTGCAACAGTCTCCGTGTGAGAGCTCGTGTCACTGCAGATGTCCAAATTCCTCTGACATGTTTATTGTTTTCTTTTATTTCGCGGAGGTCATTCTGCGAGGCTCTAGTGCCACTGTTAGCTGTTCCGCCATGCGAAATCTTGTTTGTCGTGTAAACAGAGGAGCAGAAAATAACAAGCAGAAAGAAAAAAAAATGGGGGAGGAGGAGGGGGGGGGGATTTCTCCCCTTTTTTTCTCCCTCACCTCATTCACTGCACACACTCTCGCTGTCCTTTATTTGTAGCCTAAGTGCTTTGGCATTAACTCTTATTATTTTTTGGTAAATAAACCAGTTTCTGGTAAGAATTACACACATCTTGGTGTGAGGTCCTTTTCAGAGAGGGGCCTGGATCCTTTTATCTAAAATGTTTTCTATTTCTGCTTTTGTAAGACACTTTTGACTGCTTTGAAAAGAGAGAAACCAGGTTTTTCTTGCGTTTCTGGGGGTGAGGTTGGGGATTTTTCTCAGCATTGTGGTGAGATTTATTCTAAGAGGCTGCATTTTTTCCTGATTTCGCTCTTTGTTATCTGTAAGTAGTTCCAGGTCCCCCCCCCCCCCTCAACCCCCCAACCCCTCACCCACCGCTACCCCTCACTCTCTCTCACACTCGTTTGTGTGTATGCGTAGACGTGCACAAGGCTCCCTTGACTTTCCACGCGGGCGTGTGTGTGTTTGCGCGTGATGGGCGCATGTGTGAATGCGCGTGCGCGTGAGGGTGAGGCGGGGACTTGATGTGACACCTGCTGCTGGGATGAATAGGGTCAGTGGCAGGGCCCTTCAGCAGGCAGCAGCTGCTCGTTGTCACTACAAACCCAACTCCCTCGGCGCATCAAAGTCTCCGGGACTACAACTGAATCCCTGAACTTTACTACCCTGACAAAACATATGGTGCCCTCCACCATCATCCCCTATCATTACAGTTATTATCTCAAAGCAGTGCAATTCCCCCTCTCGCCGAGGTCATGATCTTAATCGTTGGGAAGGAAACTTGAAATTGACTTACAATTTCAAGTAGGTAAAACATCAAAAACAAACTTCAATTTCCACCCTCGCGCTCTCTGAACACAGGAAGAGGTTTCTAGACAGCTGCTGACAGACAAAGATTCCTGGTATTTGGTTGGCCTGACCTGTCTGTGCTCTCTTGCTGTGTGGTAGTCTGCCCTTGCATGTGACGTAGCGGGTCTGAAAACATTCCCCGTGGCATAACAGAAGGAGAGGGCAGAGGATCAACACAGAGGTATGAAAACAACAGTCTGTGCCTCCGAACTGAGCATACCAACTCCATTCTTTATTGAAAAATAAGAACTGTAACATTCGTTGCAGCCGGCAGTCACTGCAAGGTAGCTATCACTGTCACCTCCAATCTCGGAAGGAATCACCGAAGGCAGGAAAGTTACAGTTATGTCCCTTATCTATCCACCAGAGGTCAGCCTCTTATTAACAGATTTTTATGCTGAACAAAACAATTTTTTTCCCAGTGTGAAGTAAACATTCAAAGACATATTTATTACATTAATTGTGCAAATGTAGCATTTTATATATATATATACATACATACATATTCATATATATATACATACATACATATACATATATATATACATACATACACATACATACATACATACACATATATATATACATACATATACATATATACATACATACATACATATACATATATATATATACATACATAGCAACCTCAGTGCATTTATTCATAAGCTAGTTTTTTTCAGAGTAAGAGATAAAGCAGCAAAGTACAATGTCAGTGTCTTAAACTGCTTTATGGAAATGTTAAATCATAATTCTTCAAAAGTGGGTTTTAATTAATATGGAAATATTAAAAGCTGTCAATCTTGTGGATATATTGAAATTTCCACAATATTGGAAACACAATTTTATTTTTTTCTGAACTTTCACAACTGAACTCTGTTGTGAACTATTTAGATTATCAAGGAGTTTTGTTTTGAGAGTAAAATAAGAAAGTCAGCAAATCACTGTAATGCAATTTCCCTTTGGGGATTAGTAAAGTTTTACTGAATTGAATATATGTAGCAGGTGCTTTAGATTTTAACACCTAACCGACAAGGATTTCAATGATGCCACAGATCATTAATCTGACTCAGTCAGCTGTTTCATTGTAAAGCTGTAAAACCTCTCCAATGATAAGAAAATTAGTTTCATGCATCACTACGTGTTATATGAGAAATTCAAAATCTTGAACTGATATCACTATAAAAGTAGACAAGAAATATAAAGGAATGGACTCAGAGACCCTAAAGAGAACAGTTGTCATGTCACCTTCTAGGACTGACCTGGGTGGGAAATGAAAGAAAGACATCATACCAGGCTTAAAAGACTTGCAAGTAAATTCTGTAATGAATTGAAAACCCCTTTAAGAGTTGTAATATGGTCACTTTTTGATTACAGTCAATACACAGAAGCCTGCATCCTGACCAAGTTCATGCAGCTGGATGCATTAAGTCGGTAAAAGATCATAAATGGTGCAGAGGTAATTTACTTTGTTGCTGACCGAGACAAGAGTTACAATAAGTCCCTGAGAGGTGAAGGTATAGATTTTAAGTACTCTTTTGAGATGAATAAAAGAAAATCTTTGCAGCCACAATCCTAAATCAAACCAGTGCAGATTATTTGGGAATGCAACAGTAAAGGGTGAATAATTATGTTTCTACACATTTCTATCAAAAGGCAAGAACAAATTTTGGTGGTAGGTTTACCTTTGCAAATTGTTGAAGTATTGTGGATGGAATTATGTACATTCTTCTGGATTAAAATGATTGCTTTTCAGCTCAAAAATGCTTTAATTAGTGTTTGGATGTGTACCATGTTTCAGTCTTTTGATTTTTAGTTGGAGTGACAAGTATCATAATATCTTTGAAGACAGAACTGCATTATACTTATCCACTAATATCAAACAAATATACCAATAAAAGGATTTCCAAACCTTTTCCCCTAAAATCCACTTTATTAAAAAGCTGTGTGCTTCTACATATTTACAGGGCACACAGTTTCGTAGATGGAAAAAATACACTTTCAAATACATGACATTCTGAAATACTGACTTTCCCTTGCAAGAAGGGGGGAAAAATAAGGAGACTGCATCTGCAGGATGTTTAAAAAAAAAAAAAAAAGGGGGCATCAAAAAGCCTATCTCTTGGGCCAGTTATGGCGAAATCCTCTGTAGAGAATAAAAAGAGAAATTGGTTAACACACTGGGATCTTGGACATTTGCAGAGGCAAATAAACTAAGCTGTTCTGAAAATATGTACCTCTCCGATTTGCCAGCCATGTATGACATACTTCTGTTTCCAGCTGCAAAGTTGCTCTTTTGGCCCTGGGGAATTTTCTGAGCAGAAGAGTTAAATACGTGAAACACTAATACATGAAATATCAATTTAAATATGGCTCATTAACAAAAAAATAAGCAATAACCAATCAAATACCCTTTTCTTAAAATCACTGGCTTGTCGGTTTGGATCAAACTGTGTGTTGTCCTTTGATTTGGTACCTGTAACAGAAAGTGGGGAACACCGATTTTAGTTCATTTATACAACGCATGTGGAGTGAGTGAAAAGAAAAATGCTTTGTCCAGTTGTTTGCATACCAGCAAAGACTTTGAGGTCTGACTGGCTGTAGTCGAAGGGCTTGAAGCTGTCTTGGGGAGGAGCTTCTGTCTTCTGGGGCGTCTCAGCTGCTTTCATGAGCTTCTTGCTTGGTTTGGGAGTCACCTCTCCAACCTCACTGGGAGCCCTCTCTCTTTTCTTTCCAGCACCTTTAGCAGATTCCTAATGAACGTGGTCATGAACATAATATTCAGCATAAAGAATTGACGTTTGTTTTTAATTTGTTTCCATGGAAGCTACTACTCTGGTAAAGTAACAAGAAAATCCCCAGTATTCGAGAAGGATGTAATGTTAAGACTGTACAAACGGCTGGTCTTTTTATATTTAATACTTAAATAAATTTAAAAAAAAAAACAAAAATGATGAAGGACTATTAAGTAAATTAAATGGGAATTTTAAAGACAGGTCCGACTGACGTTAAAGACAGGTCCGACTGACGTAAAAAAAAACAAACAAAAAAAAAACATCTTCAAGACAAAGAAGTACAGTTATAGATGAAGTGTACTTTAAGGCCCAATCATTTTAACCCTGTAATGATTGTTCCATATTTGATACACGACTTTCTGAGACCTCTAACATCTTCATAATAAAAAATAAAATTTTATGCAGTTAAAAAAAAAAAAAAAAAACTTAAAACAATTACCTTATATGTTCAATATGATACAAGAAAAATATTTCGAAACTGTTAAACAAAATATAGGGGTTGGGGGATGGTTTCTTTTAAAATATAGTAAACCCTTAAAGAAAATAAAAAAAGATTTTTGTTGATTTTCTGATTTTCATATGTTAAGTATTAAAGAGTTATGTGCCTTAGCGAGTAAAATTAACCTTTTAAACTTGTTAAAATGTCCATAAGACGTTTCTTGTGTGTTAAAAGATGTATCATGACCAACATAAGTCATCAATACCTATGACTGTGGATTTCTGATTTGAATGTCTGGAATAAATCGTGGAAAGCTCGCCAGCCCACAGCAGAGCAGATAGATCTCATTTTTTACATAAAGCATGAGAGGAGCCGATCTTAACTAGTTAAAGGCATATTTGCACTGTGAGGAACGGATCAGGATGAAACTGAATCCATCAGACAGTAGAAAGCTTTGCTGATAATGAGCAGGTGAAATTATTAATATATGAACACACAAAGCAGACGCATCAGCTGAAGATCTCTAGCTTTAATTTCCCCCCCCCCACCCATGTATTTGGGTCAGGTGCAGAGAAAGGAAAAGCGAGACACTGCAGGTAATTATGTTGGGTAAAACCAAGGAGAGAGAAGTGAGTATTGCCTAACGCAGTAGGGTTTACACTGCAGATGATATATAGGATAGTATCATCTGTTGGCAGAGATATGAGCAGAGGGAGTTTACAATATTCATAGATCCACATTTAAAATGTGGAGTCATACCTTAGCCATTTTAAGGCCAAAAGAAGTATTTTTTTGACAAAACTTAAAATGTACAGTTTTGATATTAATCACAGCGGAAGAACACTAGGAGTCTGTCCAGTAATCCCTTGTTTGAACAAGCAATTTATAAAATTATTCAATTCTTAACTACAAGGCCAGATTTAATATTTTATCATTTCAAAGCTGGATATAATGAAAACATTTTAATTGGACTCATTGAATGTATATTTTGAAGATATTTTTAAATTTTTCTTTAAACAAAAACTGCTTTGTTTTGATATTGTTAAAAGTCTTTTACAATTAACAATACATATCAATAACCACAAATCCAGCGTCCAGATATTGTAATAAGTATAATTGTAACAACTCTGCTAAGGACAGGCTGATGCTGTAACCTGGCTTAGTATAAGGCTGAATATTAATATCATGATTTAAAATGATGCCTTCCTAAGTTCATTATTAGCGAGCAAGTTTATGCGTGATCCCAATTAACTCAATTAATTTGACTTGATAACAGCCAATTAGTCTTTTAAGAACAAGTTATTGAGGACAGGGGACAAAAAGAACACGAGTGCTGCTGAAGCCTGATCACAGCACAGTCACCTTTCATAACAACATCAATGCACTGGGAGCTTTGGAAAACCATAAAGCTTTCTTTCAAACTATAATGAGCTATGAAAAAAAAAAATCTACCAAAGGGCTGGCTGACAGTGACCATTTGCCATTTATAACAGCCAATATTTCTCCCCAATTGGCAGACTGTGGGCCGTTACTTTCAAGCGCTCCTGCCAACATTTCAGACTATGATGCATGCCACCAGTTTGTGTCAATGTGCTGAGATTCTCTGAAGCCCTCACCAAACGAAGGACTCCGCTGGTGCATGCTATAACTGCGGGCTCTGGAAAGCAGAGCAAACTGTACAACAGGCAGTTATGGAGGTGAAAGTCAAAGGGCGAGGACCACTCTTTATTCTTGTTGTATAAAAGACAAAGAACTGGGACTCTTGTCTGAGCATTAAAACAGAAAGGAAAGACAATATGGTAGCAAGAACATATAAGCTGTGCCAGGTATTATCCCCCTGAGAAATGGATCTAACAGCAAGGGGGACATTGAGAAGAAAGTAGCTATTGTTCCTCCCCAGGAGGAAAGAAATGTGTCTGATGAGTTGAGGACATGTCTCAGAGGCTCAGCCCCATGCTGCGCATTCTTCTTCCCCAAGCACATTTTCTGACAGTTATGAATATTAAAAAAGGCCACCATGATGCTGGCGCTGCAGACCAGCAGCAGTAGTTCACTGCTTGTGAGTCATCATATTTATTTGCAGCAAAACCAGTGACATCTTAGGAAAATGGGGGGCACGGCGCTGGGTTAAACCACTTATAAATGCAATGTCTTTAAAGTGCTGTACCAGACTCTTGGATGAATACAATTCACATCTTTCATCATTCATCTCTACAGGGAGGTTCAATGTCTACCTGAAATGGAAAGAGGAAATAGAAGGACAAGAGAGCAAATGACTCACCGCTGCTTGCTGGCGCACTGTGGCGACATTCTGTAGAGACTCCTGATAGCTTTGTTTAGCCTTGGCTCTTTCCTCTGAGGAAATTCAACAGCAAATATCATTGAAGAAAATCACTTCAGGAAACGACTATTAAAAGAAATCTACTATTACCTTTCGCTTTTTTTGCTTGCTGCTTGGCTTCTTCTTTGGACTTTCTCTTTGCCTCGAGTTCCTTCTGTTGCTGTTCCATACTCTGAAGTTTCCATCTTTTGCTAATCTGTCAAAATGAGAAAGTAAAGATGTGAATGTTTAAACACAGGAAAGGTGAGGCTAATTGATGGGAGAAAGTATTCAATACCTCAAATATTTTTGAAGATGGGTCAAACTTGGCATTTTTGTTGACATGGACATCAGTTGAGGGCAAATACTGGAAATTCAAAAAGAAGATAAGTTAATAGTATGGCAATGCAAAAAAAAAAAAATACAAACAGAGAATATTAATGTCTTACCATTCTGAAAGGGTTTTCAAATGACTCAATGATATGTCTGGCTTTCGTCTGAGCGACTGACAATGACTTTTGGTCATCATGCATTTCCAGCTCCTTCAAACAGAGTTTTATCATCATCTATTCCATCTGAACATTGATTCTCTTAAAAGTAAACTAAACAAGAACAAAGTAAATCAAACGTAATCTTTACCTGAAACAGTGTGATTTTAGCTGGTACCATAAGATCGCTTGCTTTCAGCTCATCAACATCCATTTTGTGATCATCTTCTGAGAAAAGTATCCCTTGTTTAATGGGTACTTCTGAAAATAAAGATGCCATCAATTAAAAAAAAAAAAAAAAGGCCCCAAGAGTAAAAATATTCAATCATGTGTATGAAACAGAACATAGACTGCAAGCTTACCATTCAGTGAGGTATGTGGAAGATCATTCTCACCAGTCTTGGATGTATCATGTGGACCAAATAATGTTACTCCTGGCTAAGAAGAGAAAAAAAAAAAACCCACATAAATGATGTTGATGTCTAACTGAAAAACAACTGAACATGCCCCTGGTTTATCAAGATTGTAGCAGACCTTTTTAATAGGTGTGAGTCCTTTTTTCTTCTGAGCTGCAATCTCAGCCTGTATAGAAAGGAAACTGGTTGAGAAGTGCCAATACAAACTATATATCGCACATTTGCCATCAATCTTTCCTCACCTTCAGGAGAGGCATTTCCCTGGCTTGCTGGACTAACAAATGTAGCTCATTAACCTGCTGCCTCACCAGCGGTGGTACAGGGTTGCAGCAGGCGATGATGCCCTGAGGCTCTCTGAGGAGGTGAGACAAAAAACAGCGCTGGAGGTTATGAATAAAACCTCAAAAGTAACCTGCGTGTAGGTGAGAACTACAAAGACAAAAAAAAAAAAAATAATAATGAATTCCAAATCCAAACTCTATTCAACTTACTTAGGCAGTTCCTCTGATATTTTGCTCATCATATGTGTGGGAAGGACATAGCTACACAAAAAAAATAATTTCATATTAAAACACGTTAAGATGAAGGCAATGATTTTTGACACCATCATGTGGGTTGCAGAATGTGGAAACGGATGAGCTGTCCATCCAGTTGAACACAGCCTACCCGGTGCTTTCATCTTCCTGCCTGGCCAGCTTGTCCCTCCAGGCAAACAGCAGTCTGAAGGCAGTGAGCTGCTGGGTGTTAAAAGACTTTTTCTGCTTCCTCTGCACCTCCAAATATGACTCCTCTGTGAAAATAGGCTTCATATATTTCTGTTTGAGGAGATCAGGGGGGTGAAGGGAGAGGTGATACGGATAATCATGAAAAGTGTCAGGATAAAGTGGAAACTGTGGTGTTAATTACAATGAAATAAAAAACGCAGGCAAAAAAAAAAGCGACCATGACTATTAAGGTTGATTTAAGAGAAAGACTAAAGTAAGACATTACAGGTAAATAGGAGAAGATATTTTGACTGATTTGTAACACCATAAAATTTTCTGTTTATTTCTCACATTGACAGGCTCTTTTTTGGTAAATAAATGTACATAAAAGATACTATTCAAATTAAATATGTATTCCAAAAAATGTCCAAAAGACACTATTGAGTTTACTTGACACTAGTTTGAAAAATGGAACGCTTTAAAAAGAAAGAAAAAAAAAGGCAGTAATTTCAAGCTATTAAAAACAAAATGATGGTGTCAAATGAAGCAATGTTTGCACACCTTCAAGGAAATTTCTTTGGACTTGTTCCAAACACACTGCAAGAGGCCTGGTTGTCCATGATTGACATCCAGCAGCTGTGCCCTCACACAGTCGTAGATATAAAGAAGATAGTGGGTGTCTGTCCGGGCATACTGCACCATCTCCTCTGGCAAAGGGCTACAGCAACATGCAATGGCATGAAGTTTTCAATCATGTTAAAACAGTGTCAAAGGAAAGACCCTTTTTCCTATCAAGATCAAACTACTGTATCTAAACTAGCCAATGATGATGATAAAGTTTTAAATAACACATTTATCCACATACCGAACCCGCCAATCAGCCAGCTGGTATCGTTTGTCTGAGTCCACGTTGCAGAAGTGTTTGAGCAAGTGGTCGAGGGAATGTCTGGCCAGGTTGAGGGCTCGACTTGCCTGATGCGTGTCAAAAAGGTTGACAACATACAAGCCGAGGTCTCTCTGGAGCCACTCGATATCAGAATCAGCACCATGAAATACCTGAAAAGCAGGAAAGAAAGCACATACAGCTGGTTTAATAAAGAAGACATGCATCTTTGAACCAAATATAAAAAGCCCGTGACCAAACAAATGACATTTAATTTGAATCACTTCTGCAAATATTGCGGTTGTTCAACTCATTCACCTCACTTTTTCACAGCTTTCCAACAGTGTGTGAGTCATGGTGGCTCCCACACAGCACAGAACACCCACCAACCTTCCCAAGCATGTTTGACAATGAAGAGATTCAGTGACACCCCACAGAGACACAGTACATATACAGGCACGCATTCATGTGCATATTTATGTTTTTAGACTCATTTAAATGTTTTTAATTATACCATTATGTTTTTAATGGTATTTTATGGCCAACAACGAGGTAACATGTAATATGGTACATACATACTCAATTTTTACTTTAATACAGAAGAACAGAGATTAATTTATTCCTGTTGGGAATTCTGGTTTGCAGCAAACATCACACAACATCTCCAGCCTCCAACATGATATGAAGAACATGATTAAACACTACACATTAAAAGTAACATTTTTGGAAAGACCAGCTGGGATCCTATCTTCTGTCCATATTTATAAATTTGATGGCTTTGTGAAATAAAAGACAGTTTGGACCTATTCTTTAAAACAGAGGGGGGCAGCACTGTGCAGATGGCAACAGTTTAAAAACAGAGACAAGTGGATCCCTCTCATCTCTCACAACACTGTTCACTGCGTTCATTACCAGATAATTGTAAACACATTCTTAACTTGAAATGAAGATCCAAACAGTTTACTAGCTGTTGTTACTGTCTTTGTCATATTCCAAAATATTCCAAACGAACAAATAACACTCTGATTAAAAGCAGAGTAAAACACTGAAAAGAATTTTTCCATATAGTAAACTGAGTAAATATTTTTCTATGTAGTAAATTAGAGTAAACTGAGTTTTAGATCGACATAAGCTGCATTTAATAAGATAACATTTGTACTGATGTCCTTGTTTTGTTTTTTTATGCTGCAGTCATTTCAAGGGCATGGCTGAGGATGAAGATGGAACTGGGACTGGACTGTTGTGCCTGCAGTTCTGATCCACTCAGAAACCAACCAACCAACCAACCAAATTTAAACTTTGCAAACTTTACATCTTCTCAGGACTCATGGGACGTACTGTATATCAAGAAATAATTTGTTAAAATACCTTCACAATTGCTGGATCGGTGAACGCCTCATTCAGGATGTACATCTCGCTCCGTAGCTCAAGCGTGTCGATGATGAAGTCTTCTTCTCTGGTGGAGATCTGCATCAGACATGTGAGGCCGAGGAAACTCCTGTAGGAATGGTGCTGCAGTAAAGAACGGAGTTATAACAAAATAACAGCCTAAAAAAATATATACATATATATATATATATATATTTTTTAAAAGGGTAATTGAATCAGATTATACAGATCATCTTTGTACCTCAAGATCCACTGCAAACTCAGACAGTTTGCAGAGCTTCTCATTCAGACCCACTAGGTCCTCTAGTGAGTCAATAAAGGACAACTTGGTCTCAGCCACTGGTTTGTACATCTACAAAGAACAGGCAATTATCAGGTTAGATGGCCATAAACGGTTTTATTTTTTTTTTTTAATTAAAATTAAAAAAAAAAACAAAAAACAAGCTGTATAAAGCTACATTACCTGAGGCTCTGGTTTGGACAGAAGGCTTTCTGGTATAGTGATATGGTCCAGCTCATATTGGTATGGGTGAGCAAACCTACATAGATCAAAATCTCAAGTTAATTTGATAAAATTATAAAAAAAAAGAAAAAAAGAAAAAAGTGAGCATTTCACTGCAAACAAGCCTTACATGTCTTCAACATATTCCTGAGTTCTTTGCTGATGAATGAAGTCAGCAAGGGCAGCTGGGACATCCAGGTCCTCTGGCCTCTCTTTACGTATTTGTTGGTTAGTGAAATCTGCAGTTTAAGAGAAGCGATCAAACAAGTTCAACATGTTGAAATGCTAGATAAATGAAAAGAAAACATGTTAAGTCCATGAGAGTGAAAGGCATGTCTTACACGATGGAAGTGGCTTTATGGCATTGGGCTTTATGAAGATTTTGGGAGTAAAAGGTGTATTGCTGTTGTCAATTTTTTCCTTAAATTTAAGCTGAGGCCTTGCTACGTTCTTGGCATGGAGCAGTCTGAAAGTCTCAGAACGACTGCCGGAGCTGAGACCCTGATCAATAAAAGCACAGTTTACAAAAACAGTTTCAGACACTGCTGTAAATATTTTAAGCATTTTAAGAAACTTTTCAGTAGACTGAATGCCAATATTTCTTCAGATTGAATGTTGTCCAAGATTAAAACAGCACCAGCAGTAAGAGGAGTGAGAGCTTAATTAGCCAACCTTGCGATTCCAGCTGGAAACAACAATTTTGGGAGGCTGAAACCCAACAGGCATGACAGGCTTCTGGCTCCTGTTCACTCCATCAGCTTCATCAAGAAGAATCCCCTTGAAAACAGACATAAGAGCCTGGTTGGTTTGCAAGACCTTTAAAATCCATCAAGCCGTTTCACTCCAAAGTTGCAGGTCCTACCGCTCTTTCAAGGATAATGTCATTCGAGTCCACAACCAGGTCAAACCTCTCCTCCACTCCTGTCAGCTTGCTCTGGTCTCTGATGTGAGATCTGCAGCCGTGGTACTGCATTATCTGACTCATGCTAAAACAGAAACACAAAGAAAAGGGTACTCAGCAAATTATACATATTTGCAGAGAACTATTACTACCTAAAGGCCTGCAGTAATTTGTAATGATTGTGGAGTACGCCTGCAATTTTAATTCAGTAAGAGTGCGTCATGACTGTTATTAGTAATGTAAAAATTCAACTTCAAAGTATCTACTAAATTTCATTTTTTTCTGACATCACAGATAATTTAATTTCACACAAAATGCACATCTCAGTAATTCTGGGATTTAAAGGTGGAAAATGTGAACAAGTCCAACTTACAAGTACATAACCTTACAATTTCAGGTCAATATTTCTCCAGTGTTGTGCACAAACATTCATATCAGATTTTAAAGTTAAAGGTATCATATAATGCCGTTTCGATCAGTATTCATATTGACTTAAGTTGTTTCCTGCTCAGGATGTCTAGTGACATATGAAAGTTTTGTAAGGTTTATGTGCTCTGTGAGGCAGGGAGCCTGAAAACTGGGTATATTACAGTTTAAGTCAATTTTGAACATTTGAAAGTCAAGACAAGCAGTACTTGGAGCCACGCATGCTAATGTCAAGCTGATGAGCTATTAACTGGAATTTCTATCTAAGCTGGACTAATTTCAAATACCAAATTCAAGCAATGTGGACAACCATCTGTTTTCTTGTAAGGAACATGGAGACTTTATCAATGTCAGTATTTTATAATAAACCATGGCCTTCATTTATTCAGTGGCTGCACAGATCACAGATAAACAGATGATTTTGTTTCAAGTACTACTGGTCCCCTAGTAATGCTAGTGCCATGCAAATAGGGTGTAAGGATAAAAGAGAATTGCTATTATTCCTACACAACTGCTTTATACTTAAACAATTACTATTTCATGAGCATAGGTTTGCAGCTTAACTTTGTTGGGTACTCTTGGACAAAGCATTGTTATGCGATGCTGCTACAAGTCATTTTCATAAGTTTCTGAATCAGTGCACATCAGAAAAACAACCTAGACTAAATTTCAAGTCTAAAATTCAACAAAGATGGAAATCAGTCAATGTGCTAAATGTTTATAGGTCCTGACAAGAAAAAAAAAACAAACAAAAAAACAGCATCCTTGATTTTGTTGGTTGTATGGAGCTTCAAGGCAGATGAATGACAGATTAAGGGAACAAATTGAGAGAGGGATGGAAGCCTGTTTGAGCTTTAAACTAATAGCACAAAAAACACTTCATACAGAGTACTTACCAGTGCAAAATCTTATCTCCTTGACACTCGCAGAACTCCTGGAAGCCCGGGAAGCTCCGGTAGAAGTCATATTCATCTCCAGCCTGAGGTAAGCTGGCAGATGCTTTGGTGGCTGACAACACAGCGCCCAATCCATACTACAGAGGAGAAGCAGGCTCTGATGTCACTAGTTTCCACAAATACTAATAAAATCAAAGGGTGAGCAATACAAATAGGAAAGGAAAACAGTGACTTGTCTATATTTTGAAAACTTAACTCAGAGTTTACGTTTCCCTGACATTTTCTTGATCCTGATTATGTATCAATGTGTAAAAATTACAGCAAGTATTCTATATTTTCATACATTTAATGAATCGTTAAACCACTGTGAACACAAGGATTGCGTATATGCTTTGTATTATTTGTAAATATTTAATTAGACAGAATATTTAAATAAAAGCTTCCTGGTTTAAGCTAATTAGCAAAGAGACTCGGCTAGCACGGGTGACTGTTGTCGTGCCGACAATTTTAATAATCATCAATTTATATCATGCCTTGGGTGTTAGATATTGGCATAAAACAACTTTCTTCTGAAATGACCAATTCGTGGCCAATTGGGTCACCCACGTTGTCCAACTGAACGTTAGCCTGAGCTAAAAAAAACTCAGTTCACTTACTTTTACGAAGGCGTCTGCGTCTTTGAAACCGGGACACAACTCGCTTTTATCTTCGTCGCTGACGTCTGAACTACCGTCCACAAGACCAGTGTTAGAGGAATTATTACTTTTAGAAGAACTCATGATTACTTCTGTGCTGTGTACATGCGTGTCAAGCTGAGCAGCAGCCTTCTTCTTCATAATGTTTTCTTGCGAACTGCTGGAAGAGTAACGCTGGATGAGCGACAGCGACCCCTAACGGTGTGGAGCGGAAGTACTGTACAATTTATAGAAACCATGATGGAAATAGTGTTGCATTAGGACGACAGCATCATCACTATTATTTTTGTTCACAATGAAATCACGATTGTTTAAAGCGAGTTTGTTAGGTGCATGGTAGTACCAAATACATCAAGCGTTTTCTCGAGGTGAAACACAAAAACTAAACGAAACAAAAAAGGTAAACACAATTATATTAAAATAAATCAGAAGCAAATATGGGAACATGAATTACAAATATGAACAACATAATAATAAAAAACGGCCAGATTTACCTACATTGCATATGACATGAGGTATTTCCTTGCCTCTTTAATGTCCTGCACCACTAATGTGACAGTTGCTGGTAAGAAGCTCTTGTTGAGGTGAGTCCTGTGGTGCTCACCAACCTGTGGTGTCTCAGATTGTAGCCTATATGTACCCAGTGAAACAGAGTATGAACTGTTTCTCTTATCAACATAACATGACAATCTTGGAATTTCCACTGTAGACTAAGTAAAAATTTCAGAATAAATGAAAATAATTCAGGCCGACAGAGCAAACGCTGGAAGAGCTGCTCAAGTATTCCCTTGAATGTGTCTTTGGCCAGAAACACCTTGATGTTCACTCATCATTCACCCATGCCTAAGAGAAATCTATGCCTGAAGTCTGTGCATCATTGAGACCACAAGACAGAATATGTGGCAAAAATAATTCTTTTTAATTATTTATTTATTATAAGGCTGCATAATCAAAACTAAGTCATAGAATGATTAATGATCTAAACATGGAGTAATTATTCAAACATTTACTTGATATAAAATTTATCCTGGAGTCAGACATCCCTGGTCAAGAACTACAAATATTTCAAAGTAAACATTTCTCACTTACAAATATATGCTACACAAGGACAGCAAACTTGTGCAAACTAACAGCAAAGAGACACAGAACAAGTTAAACAAAAACCGGTGAAGAGAATTTGAACAGTTAGATTCAAATTATGAAAAGCAAGCAAATGAGACCAAGCTCAGAATTATTTGAAATAGCAACAAAAAGACTAAATAACTGTTAATCTCAAAATACACAACAGAAATAAGAACTTATTCAAATCAGTCACAGAAGACTAAAGACACTTAAAACCACAATTTGCAGACTAAATAAATACTCCACACAGTTGTAAAACAAGAAAAAAATACGTGAACTATGAACAAATAGAGAAAAAAGGAAAAGAGTTGAAAGACGAGAAACTCAAATTGGCCCCAAATACACACAACAAAGACATCGAGAAAACATCCACATCACTTTTAGTCTTCACTCAAGGTTTCTGTATGTCAAGGGCTTGTCCAGAACCTAGATGACTCATAATCTGTCCTTTTGGGAAATACTTATATACGCATTTGTAGCTCTCTGTAGGCTGTAGTTCATGACCAGGTCAGTAGAGCATTAATTCAATGCAAAGACACTGCAGACATGGTGCGAACTACCTTACGCCCTCCGGCATCACAGGATTGACGCACCACGATACTCAAACCACCAGGGGGCAGTGTTGACATTTGCATTCTGCAGTAACCTGCGCGTCCATCTGCTGCATTGGGAGCAGTAATGTGCACCAATCACGTCTTCACCAATATCTCTGTAAAAACTATCTGGACTATGTCTATGTCCAAATGATTTTGAAGTGCTGAGCTGAAGATGTGGGTATACTGGTCAAACATTTATCGATTTTTCTTCTGTGTGGTGTAAAAATAAGTTATAGAAGCCTAATGTTGTGATCCAGCGATCAATAGCATGTCAAGTACCAAACTATCGAAGCACCAGCTCATTATGGATGATCTGTGGTGTGTAGAGAGAAACCTCTCTTTTCTTCACTTCCCATTGGTATTGATCTATTCACAGGGTCTTCTTCCTCTTATTATCTTAAAAGCATCTCTGCAACACTTGCTTGATCAATATTTCACTGTAGCTTGCCATGTCAGTCTCATGCTTTGGTGGAAGGTAACTAAACTTCATTACACACAAGCTCTAATAAGCCAAATAAATTAATCCTCTTTTTCCTTTTAAAAAAGAGGTGCCATACATAGTCAGCAGCTTGACAAATTAATTTTAAAACTGTTTTTTTAAGATTGTGTGTGTGATGCCACTTTTCCAAACACTTTATCTATGATAATACTCCTTTTTATTGTGTGTAACAATATAATTAGTGTATGCAGCAAAAAACCCATGTGGATTGTGTTCTTTATCCACCGAATAGGACTTTATTGCTGCCATTTACTCCCATTTATATGCTTTTCATAATATTATGCACTTTATAGCTTTGATGGCGCCCCAAGGCTCCACTCAAATTCCTCCTGCAGTAAAAGACACTAAAACTGTTGGTGCTGAAAATGACACCATCCCACACATAATTCATAAAAAACAACCAGAAAAAAATCCTCAGTGAACTGTTTTTATTAACTTCCTCATTTAGAAAACACAAATTCACCAAACAATATCATACATGCACAGTTTCAGCGTATCAAGGTCAGCTGACGACTTTTCAATGTGAAAACGTTACTGCCAAGATCTCACAGAGATCACCTGGACATGAAAATACTGAGGAGTCACAACAGAAAGGCCAAGCGTTGTCAGCAGGGATCTAATTGTCAATCTGAATCCAATTACATACCTTCACAATAACTGATGTCCCTCTTACGATTGTAAAGGTGCATAAAAACACAAAAAGCACTAGTAGAGAGTGCTGCTTGTGTTATCTGGTCTGAATTTGCTGACCACCTTGCAACAGGTAGGGTTTGTGTCACTGCAGCATTAAGGCTGTTGAGTAGCAGCTGTTGGAAAATATTACACATCTGTGTTTGTTTTTTTTTTTTTTTAGATTCAAGTTAACTAAAGAGAATAATTTAAAATAGGACATCACGGTCTGGTCTCCCAATTGGGGAGGAAATACATACACTATGTATGAATGAGAGATTTCAGCCATGGCTTTTGTACTGGCAAACACTTGTTCTTAGTCATAATTTTAAAACAACACTTGACCTTTGTGCAGAGCTTTTGGAAGAAAAAACGTTCAGTAACCATATCAAACATTAAAAAAGATCAAAATCAAATCATCGCCACAGTACTGACACGTTACAAAACAAAGAGGCTGGCAATGCTTCTATGCACCCATGACAAAAATGCTGCTTTTTTTGTTTTGTTTTGTTTTTTTTAGTTCATATAATCAAGAAACCAGCAGAAGATGCATTTCCTGTGTAAACATCTGTTAGCCTAACAATGACAATGACATAATGTGATGTAAGAACATAAAGAGACTGACTGCACATTAAGCCACAGGAAAAAAGATAAAGAAAAAAGATAGCAGGTTTGAGAGACAGCTTTGAGACAGCTTTCAGGTTATCAACAGTCATCAGGGAAGAAAAAATGTAATCTTCACATTTGAAACATGCTTTATCCAGCAAAATACACTTAACGTGGCCTTGGATTTTCCCACTAGTCCTTTTGCCCTGGCAATCCATGGCAAATTGATAGAAAAACAGACATTTCTGTATGGGTCAAACTATGTTTTTTTCTACCTCCAACGTCGACCTTGTATTATTGTACTTGAATGTCCGAAACGCTTCGGTTGCTCAGTGCCTTCAACCATGCTGAAGGATAAGAAACAGGTTGAAAATGTTTTTCCATTAATCACAGAATAGTCCTCTTGGAAACTCTCGTCCACGACACTGTGGGTTAAGATAATACCCATTCACACTCGTGCTCCCTCTCTCATATACCCTTAGTGGTGTCGTCTTGATAGAACTGTCCAGATTTAGTCTTCCCTAAATCCTGATATATTAGTCCTATGTGGGTGTCATTAGCTTCATTACTCCTATGCCCTTTTCCCCAGAACCACCCCAGGCCTATTCTAATATATTAAGATGTTTTAATGTCTGCTAAATCATGGCACATATCAGGCTTTCCATTCATCATGTCAGATCATTAAATAGCACCTTGTGTCCTGTGCTAATGCCTTTCTGGTCTACTCGCTCCTGCCCTTTCAGAGCGATTGAAAGGTAAAGTGAAGCAGGCCTGAATACCTGAGCAGCTGGGTTTTCACTGTAATACACAGATAAACAATGATAACACATACCACATAAAAGAGGCCAACACAGACTGACAACAAAGGACAGATTCACCAAGTAATAAAACACAGCTGATCACACATGTAGCCAAATAATGGCAAAGCTGGTGGGTAGAGTTCAATTATCAGACTGGCACCGTCGGCACCACTTTAAAAGCCTTCTATCCCGACTACAATGGCTGATGATGCATGTCAGCTGGCAACCGGTTGTGTGCTGCCCAGATGGATGTAGACAAGGACGGAAACTGCTGTCTTTTTTCACAATTGATGAATAAGTCAGTTGAGTTTCCTATAAGCCACTCAAATTATAAACCATCATACACAAGGAACAATCCATATTGATATTTCCAAGAGTTCAAGGTAATGTTTCCAGATTACTTATTAATTTTTCCATTTTCAAACACGGACATTGAAAATTCTGGATTCTGATTGGTCTGAGGGTGTCCCTTTGTGTCTGGTAACCGAGCAGAACAAGCAGATACTTTATTATGAATGAGCACAATGGCACTGAACCCGGTTGATAAAATATGCTTAAGTCACGGTCCACGTTCTGGATTTTCCTGGAGCTTCCAGCACTGATGTCAAAAGGAAAGACCAGAAGTGAGAAAAACTGCTGTAAAGAGCTCCCAAAGCAGCTAAGGCGACCTTCATTTCAAATTATTTCTTGATGATTCTTTGAAACATGTTGGTTTATACTTTAAAAAAAAACTACTCAAAAGAAAAGGTTGGAAGTTGTTTAAATGTGAAGATAACAGCAGATTTTTTTCAGTTTTCGCTAAAGGCATTTCTAAGGTTTCACTCAGGTGTGCAGATGTATAACACAACAAGAGACTGAGAAAGAAGCTGAAACCCTGCTTACTTTCTCACCTCCACATGCCTGACAAATCACGGTGTGAAGTGGGTGTGAAGTGGATGCGAGGTGAATGTCGGATTATCAGTTCTGGTGAGAGCATCCATAGAGAAGTATGAATATACAGTAGCACTGAGTCAGAAAAGCCACATCAATGTGGACACTCCAGCCTTATAAACTGTCGACATCTTATTTTTTATTTACTTCCAAATGAAATGCATCTTTAAATTCAGTCAGTAACAGTTCAGCAACTCTAAGAGTCACTGAAGTCGATTCTGAAATAGTCTCTGTACGCTTATCAACAGGCCAGGGTAAGATTAAAAAGAAAACTCCAGATTTTTTTCACTTCCATTTTATCATGACTGTGAAATAGAGAGTAAATAATAGCATCATGATGTCAGTATGACATTCTGAATCTGTGGAAAATGCTCGAGTGCAGAAGTGCAGGTCTTCAAAAATATGCTGCAACAGAAGCCACACAAATGCTACTGTATATCCACTCAATCTCATCCGAGGAAGCAGCTTCAGCCTGAATGTGAAATATTTAGAAATGCTTCCAAAATATAACTGATTATTTAAAAAAAGACCAAAAAAAAAAAAAAAGCAGCCAAACCTGTGAATGGAGCTCAAATGAGCAAAAGGTTAAAGTGCAGTACAACTGAGAACTGGCAGGGGGTGGGTATGGAAAAGCTTTGGCAGATTTGTAGTCTTATTTTGAAATTAATTTTTGGTTCACATTATAGCTTGTTCTTCAGCTAACTGGGCAAAAAGACCCTTGAGGGATTCCACTACGTAGTCTATTTGACATGTAAATGGCCTTGATAATTTTAGCGCTAAGCCAAAGAGTTTGTGCTTGAACTAGAGAAGAGGATGCGATTAGTATTCCAGTCAACATCACAGTTAAAAAGAACCCCAACTCATGGTGCTTTTAGACCACAATCTGTGCATATTATCCTCTCCTACAGAAACATGGTCATATACATGAGCAGTTTTTATAAATACTAACAACAAACATTTATTTTAAGATTAGGCCTGTGTCTGTGCTCCCACAGATCTAAAAACTTAACCCTGACCCCTCCATTAATAGCATCCATCAGAGCAAACACTGCGGACCAATCAGAATTAAGTGATGTGGGAGATGTGCCAACTGTTATCGCCAAGTCCTCTTATCTAAGTCCTTTATTTTCACACTTGACAACATAAAGCTACAAAACTACTATCAGCACAACTCAGCGTTTGGTGTGGAGGGGCAAAGCGCTCTGATCTGACATGCATCTGAGGCGCCCCTAACCGCAATCACTGACTGGCACTTGTTTCCCCTGGAACCTTCGGTCCTGTTTAATTATGTAAACCACAACAATCAAAGTTCAAACAACAAAGCTAACACACAGTTGGACATCTTCTTAATGCCACATCTGTAACATGTAACCCAAGTTGTATTAGTTGGGGCTCGTTTTAACATTTCCTGAAGTGAATTGCTGTCTGATGTGAGACGTGCATGCTTAAATACGACTCACTCATGCTCCCTTGAAACGAACAGTGTCCTATCCCTTATGCAGAGCAGGTGTAGAATACCTCGCTTCTGTTTTGGTTGCTAATGTCCATTATCACAATAAATCTATCCTCCACAGTTGACTGCAACTATTATACTTGTGAAATAGCCACAGTTTCTTGCATGCTACCTCTGTGACTTCATCCAAATTAGCTGAATTTTTGTAGAATCTGAAAGGATTAATCGCCTTATTAAGGTTTGTTAAAGACGAGGACAGCCACTTCATCTGAACACCCCAAGCTCACTTCTGCAAGCTGGTCACATCATTAGCCTACAGAAATATGGTCACATGCAATGATTATTTCCAATATTTTATGCTCATCTAGTTGCAGCTGCTAAGAGGGTAAATTTGTTGCTTCGTGTTGATTAGAAATGCTGTACATCCCACTACACAACCAATGTGTTAAACTGCATTTTAACCAGCAACAGCCAGAACTTAAACAAACTGAGGAGTTCTTTGAGGTGCTAAAAGGTTATCTCAGCCTTCAGTTGTATAAACTAAAAACTCATGTTACATATGTATATGAGGTTTTGGATGTTTGTGTATTAAAACATCACAGAGAGAAAAATTGGAAATTCATTTTCTATTTATGGGGTATAATCCTGTCTTTGTCTGGGATGGGGGCTCTCCTCCCTCACATGAAGAAGCAAACAGATTTGGGTATTTTTATTTCTTAGAGCATAATCATTGGGAAACAATAAGTTTGAAATTTTATTGATTTCAAGTCATGTCCAAATCTGAGTCCTCTCCTCATTCAATCTGAAGCTCGTTCGACCACCGCACCTCATAGTGCACCTATGTCTACTCAGCTGATCCAAGATGCTTGAATTCAAGTTTAAATGTGTTCACAAATTGTAAAAACAGTAGCTGTTGCACCATTTAAAGTTCACTGATGTTTCTAGTTTTTGTGGATATTAAACCAGAAATACTCAAAGGTGTTCAAAACTGCAAAAAAGTATTAACTCCCTGCCACGGTGAGCCAATCCCTCAGACTGTCTCAAATCAGGCAGCAACTCACATCTGTTAGTGACACTTCTTCGTCTTGTTCAAATAGTCATCTCTGACTCTAAGCAGCCACGATGGCAATGGCTAAATACCAAATTCACGGCTTCGAAATCGTAATAGTAGTATTAATATCCACATACACTCCATCATCCAAACACTAATGAATGACGTCCCAGTGACTAGATCTTTTTTTACTCAGATGGATTTCTGTGCAAGGCCATGACAGAGGTGTGTGAGCAATTAGGGGGCAGAAAGCAGCACTGATCCTGTTTTATTTGGCAGAATTAGATGATGAAACAGAGTTTAAAAGACAGATGACTGTACCTACCGCTAAGAAATATGAATGGAATTAGTTTTATATTTTAATTTATGTTTAATATTAACTTACATTTGCTGCAAAAAGAGAAAAATTAAGGGTCCAAGTCAGAAAAAAGCCAGACTGAGATCCCAGAAGTCCAAAAGGCAGCAAAAGCTCAGCAGTAGAGACTTCATGCCCCAAAATCAGTGTTAAATGGCTTTATTCTTGCTATGACATGCACACAAAACATAATATGTGTCTAAGTATTTCTGGAAAAACAGTTTAAATTATAGCTGATCTACTTCATAACATTTTAGGATTGAAAAATTTCAACAAGGAATATGTGACTTAAGAAAGAAGCATATTATAATGTTATGAATGCCAGTGCCGCTTTTGCCCTCTGCTGCACACACACACCTGCTAATGTTTGTTAGCATGAACATTTTTGGTCCATTGGTGAGTTTAAATAGGGTTTTATGAGCATCCCCCACACATAACATTTAGGAGAAATTCAAAAATTTTCATGTGCATGACTTCCATGGAAAGGTGTGGGGTTTCAAAAAGGTTTTCGATCAGATATTTAGGGACATCATCTACAAAACATATCCAAAGAAAGTTTCATAAGTGTTAGTATGTGTATTTGTGAATTTTAGACAAAGTCAAGCTCCCTGTGCTTACCTTGATTATGCTAAATTGTGCTAATCAAACATATCAATATCAAGTTTTGTCTTTTAGACCCAGCAAATAAGCATTATTATATGTGGTGAAGTCACGTATTCAAGGTAATTAAAAAAAAAAAAACACTCAATAGTCTGAATATTGCTTTACTGGACTTTACCTGTTTGGTGCTTTGCTTCATGCTGCCTCACAATGCAAGCATAGGGAGTTTATTTTTTCAGAAGCTAATTAGCTTTTCATTATATTTTATGAGACAGATGAGTCTGATGTAAAATTATAGCTGATGTGTTTCTGAATAACTTGGAATTATGGCACTATTTTGATTTCAAGGGGTCGATTGACATCAAAGCAGAAGAATCTTCAGAATTAGATTTTATGGACAAATGCACCTTCTTGGTATTTTCAAATAGAAGCAATGAAAAAGAAAATCTCACATTTGTGACCAGTGAACATTTAACCATTTGGCATAATTTTCTTGATGAACAGCTGAACGCTTTGCCAGCGTGCACCTGACTGAAACTTGATTTACTTCAGCACTGAGGTTGGGGAAACAGAAAACACAGTGGCACTTGTACATCTGTGCTCCTATTTCTGTTTACCAGCAAATATTATCTTTGTGAATGCGAAGTTAAGTCCAATCCATCAAGCAGCAGGCCACTAAAACCTTTAAGGGCCTCTGTGGCACATTCAGCTCTCCAAAATCAAACGATATGAGTTAAATGGTTACTACTATGAGGTGTTTTATGAGTTTCGTCTGGGACACAACCAACTTTTAATGGAGCGCGTAAAGATGAAAACGGCTGCAGTATGTTCTGCAACACTGCGACTTGCCTGTGTCTACATGCGAGGCTGTTGTGAGATACTCCAAAGGCACGACCACGGGTCAGTGTTCCAACACTCTGGTTTCATTGTGAAGAGGAAAACTGAAAATTCAGACATATAAAATATAAACTATTTCGCGAGGGCTCTTTCCAAGGTTTACTGAAAAGTTAAAGATAGGAAACAGTGTGGGAATGAATATTGGAAGAAAAAAAAAAAGAAAGAAAGCAGGAACTAGCTTTGTACTAACAACAAGAAGGCTGAAACTACTTTGGCACATGAATGGGAATAAGGCATCTGTATCATTCTATAGTTAAAAAAATAAAAAATAAATAAAGGAATGGAGCACTGTTTTCAGCCGTAGCCTGGCCAGCCAAACCCATCCACTACACAACAAAATTCTCCCTGGTTCCTGGTTCCTGTCCAATTTACAGCCATTTACGGCAACATGGAACATACTGAACCAAAAAACAAAAAACATTGAAAATGGCTGCAGAGTTGGTAATAACGCCTTGGATCAATGAGGTTTTACTGCAAAAACAGCCAGTTCCAACTTCCCCACTTTGGATGTCTTTGTTGGTACTAGTCTGGCTGTCACTCCGCCCTCAACGCATGCTTCCTTACTCTGATTGGTTGTATGCCTAATCAATGGCATCCAGGGGCATTTTACTCTGCGTCTGTTGGTGCTGCCCCCTGGAAATCAAAGTCAAATTCAGGTGAAATGGACTGATTGAAGAGAAAAATAAGTCGGAAGGCTGGCCAGGCTATCCCAACCATTCCCAACCAGCATAAATGCCTAAACAGATTTACAGTAAAAAGTGTAGAAAGCAAGCTCCTAATGATAATTAAATCTAACGATATTTGTCAGCACTCTCCATTCTCGCTTTGTCTCAAAAGAGAAACTGAAGAAAAGAAAAAAGAAATAAACAGAACAACTGGCCACTTCTGCAACATATCAATACTGAATGTCGGCAAAACAGGGCAGAGTTGGGTTTCGTCACAACGTTGACCTGAATATTGAGACGGCGAGGAACAAGGCGATGGGAGACGTGTCCACTTTCACTGCTCTGGAGCCACGGGCACTCATACCTGCAACACAACAAAACAGTTATTTAGCTTACATCTGTATTTTAAATCTCAAATAAGACTGTTTCATCAACTCTGTACTTTAATAGATTGAAAGGTTAAAAAAACATTTTTTAATGGAAAAAAACAACTCTGATGTTGGAGAGGTTAGTTGAAAATAGCAGCAAAATAACATTCTTGTCATATAAACACACTTCTCAGTAAAGAAAAGATAAGTTAAGGGACGCGTGTTTAAAGGGACCACAACTTTGATGCCCTTTGTTCTCATCATATCTCACATTATAAAAGAGTCAGTTATCTCTTCTGTGCTGTTGACGTCTCTATAAGCTGATAATATCAAGAGAAAATACACCTCTGAAAAAAAAACACAAAAAGGTATATATAACTTATGCCTAAAAAGCAATCTAAACCACTTTAAGAGATACCAGTTTCTATAAACACTGCCTTATATTTTGCCCGCTAATGTATTTTGCGCTCATCTTTCACTTTGAGTCCAAATACTCCAAGGGAGAAAGGGCCCTATTTTTCAAATGAAATTTAAAAGAAAAGCTAGCATTCAACTCCCTCTAAACTGCTGTTTTCAGGGATTCAACAAAGAACTTTAACAATGCAAAGTCGCATTTAAAGACGGAGAAAAAAAAGAGCCTCTGTGGAGTCCCGCAGGACAGTAACAGCACAGAGTAAAAAAGAGAGCTGCCAGCAGAGATAGATTGCGCTCCATATTTCAGCAAAACATAAGCCCAGAAGAGCGGCGTGAGGGTGGCAAGGGACATTAATAATGGCGAGTCAACAGAGAACAAAATGCCTCTGTCAGAGTTAAAAACTGTTGAGTGACTTAGTGTTAAATGTCGGTAAATAAAATGAAAAAAAAAGGAAAGGCCCCGAGTATTTTACACATCATAATTCTATGTTTTCCTACTGCTGGATGGGGATGGTATTAAAATACTTCCAGTGTGAGCCAAACCTAGACTGAAAGCATTTTTACCACTGCAGTTTCATAGGTATCAACTGTGACTTTACTTAGTTTGTGTATTCGTATGGGATCTGAGGCTGGACCCAGTCCTCCTTCGCTCATCGTCCGGATGCGGATGATGTAGTCATCGTTGCCTTCTGGGAGGGTCAGCTCCGCTGTTGAATTGACCATCGTGAGCGTGTTTACCTCTTGGTGTCTCTGTCTCCTGTAGGAAAGCTGAAAGAGGAAGAGAAACAAGAGGGGTGACACACTGTAAATGTCTGAGAAGTAAGGTGCTTTCTCTCTCTCTCTCAGTCTATTACATAACAGGAATAAAAATGCTGTCACAAAGCCTACTGAAACTCACTTGATAGCCTGTAACCTCTGATTCTGATTCCATCGCCACCACAGGTTCCCAGTAAAGCGACAGCTGAGAGCCAATTAGTGTCCATTCAACATTCAGCGGGGGCTGGGCCGGTGCTGCATGATGTAAAAATTATTTATGTCAAAACATAAACAAATAACGGTCTCATCAGTGTAATGGAACTATCATATTTCTCGTATGGCATCAGAGTACTTCAAAGAATGAGATTAGAGCAGGAAATTGTTTTTTTTTTACCTTCCGACTTCTCGGTAAAGAGCGTGCAAACATTCATCAGCACTTTCCTACATAACTTGAAAAAGCTGGGAGTGTGCTCCAGCCTCTGATTAACAATCAGCGTGCTTACAAAAATCAAAGGTTTCACATGCTGCAACGTACGCGGCTTTTTTGTGGTGACGTTGATTGCAGGCAGGAATGGGCCGGTGCCCGCAGTGTTGAAGGCGCTGACTGTCAGAAAATACTGCGTGTTTCCGGCCAAGCCGCTCACAGTGACTGAAGTCTGGTTCCAAGGGACCCTCACCTTCCCCATGGTTTCTGGTTTCGTGTCATCTTCCCAGTAAACCACCTTTTTGAGACAAGGAATATGTCACTTTGGTAAAATAAACCAGATGAGTCTTCAGATGGAGGCAAAATAAGTTAATGAGTTTCGGGCGGCACAAAACAGTGTTTACTGTTGTTTTTGAATACATGTAGTGTTTTTAAATGATCGCCCCTGGGTGCATCATCTGATGAGTGCTAATAGTTTTCTTAATCTAACATTAAAATTCCTTGTACTTTGTGCTAACTCCCTGGAATCTCAGTTATGTTTAAAACAGAAATCAGCACAAGAGAGGTACCACAATTTAGGCCACAAGTGAATTATTAATTTACACTTTCTTTTTCATTTAATAACTAGATATGCTTCAGAGATCTAGAGATTTTTATTTCTGGCCTCATGAGTCTTTTTAAAAAAATTATATATATATTTAATTTTAAGATAAGAAAAGTTGTAAATGATAAAAAAAAACAATTCTGTACATTAATTAGTCAAAATGGGCGTGCTTCATAAACAGAAAATTGAAAGGAATTAAAAAATTCACAGCAAAAGTGATGAAAGTAATTTGTTTTTGCTCAGTGAATGAAACAAACAATTAGAGGAACTAAGATCAAGCCCTTTTGTTGCCAAATGGATTTATCGGCTCATGTTCAGTAACACAATACACCAGTGTGTGTAATTAATGTTTCCCTTAAAGGAAATCTGAATGATTCAAATTTTAAATTGATCTATTGACACTAAAGTTTTTAATGAAAAGATTGACTAGTTTATTACTTTATTACTATCACTATCACTACTCATTATTTTGAAAACATCATTTTACATGACAGCCTTCCTGCACTGATTCACTATTCAGTCCTCATTTTCAGCATTTGTTGATCCGATATGAAAAGGAACAGCAGTTATTTTTCTAAAATGGAAATACTGGAATACCTTTGGTCTTGTAAGCAAAAAGAATAACAAACAACATCTTACATTAATCCCCTTTGATCACCCTGATTATTCATCCAAACAGATGCAAATAAGGCAACCAGGCTGCCCCAGTTTTTTGATGATAGTTGGACTACATGCAGCCCTTTTGAGTTTAAACCTTAAGAATTCATAACAAGTCCACAGATCAATTCCTGTCATGCAACTGTGAGTTTTTAAAGTTTGTAGTTTTCCTCGTGTAATATGTTGTTTCTTCTTGGCCTGGGGGCTTGTATTGCTTCTATGTAGCTCTTTATCTCCCATGTCACCAACACAAGAAAGCATGTAAACAGGCAATTTTCCTCTCTTCTCTTGAAAACTGTCTGACATGGTTTCCCGTCATGTTGGACATAAAGAGATGTATAATTTTGTCTTTAACAGTCACCCAACTGAGGCAGCCATTTCCATGGCGACAGTTTGGAAGTGATAGCTCTGAGGTACACTAGAGGTGATGACAAGCATTTGAACTGTGCTGTGAATGATCTCTGTTTCCATTTAAAAAAAAAAAAAAAAAGATATCTATGTATCAAAAGTACCTCAAAGCCCAGAACCCTTTCAGGGGTGATGGAGAGAGCCTGCCAATTCACCTCAATGTCAGAGGCTGAGACACTTCTGGCCCAAACTCCCGCTGGCATTCCACTTGGCTCTGAAAAACAGACAACAGGAGTCTGAATGCTTTTGCTGTCTTCCGACCACACTGAGATAAGCAGAGTAAATCTTTTGAATTTTTACATTCAGAACAGTGCAGTATTTTTTTGTTGATCTCTGCTCAGATGAATCATTGCACAAAGGTGCTGCTGGCAAACAAACTAACCCTAGACAACGCGCCAATCCCCCTCTCAGCATGCAAAGAGGCAGAATAGACCTAAATGCCAACTGGTTTCACTTGGGCACAGCCACTCAGGAGAGGGGTGATATTTAAAAGCAAACTGCAGAGTTTTACAAAAATGATCTGCAACTGTGCCCCATATTTTCCACCTTTTTTTCTGCAGGTACAAAATATTTCTACAGCCTAATGCAGCGGATGCAAAAAAACTACTTTTATGATCTTTGGCCTTATAAAAAAGAGAAATAGCTTCATGGCTTTGCTGAAAAAAGCTCACGTTCATGGGTTTACCTGTCTCTGCAGAGTAGATGGTGACCACTGGGCTGAAAGGACCCTGTCCTTTGCTGTTGTAAGTGCCAACCTTGACATGAAATGGAGAAAAGGCCGAGATGCTGTCGTTGCGGTAAACATAACGGGACGCACCAGGGGCAGAGGTGGCCACATGAGTCCAGCTAGCTTCTCCGAAGGCACGGAAAGCGATGATGTACCCAAAGCTCTCACCATTCTGCAGTTCTTCGGGTACAGGCTGGGAGTGAAACACAAAACTATAGTGATATTAAAACATATACAAACCACTCACATTTCCTCTGCTCCTGGGCTTACGCAGTCATCGCCGACTCAGAAATGCGTGACCTGCAAATTGCTTTTGTGACCCACCTGATAAAATGAAATAAGCAGTAAAATGCCAAATTATTAAAAACGCTTCGTTAAACGAGAAAACAATGAGATAACGCTGCATCTTGAACAGCATCAACATTTTTATTTTTTTTTTTCTCAAATCAGCTAGTGGTTTCCTTCATTGGCAGATTTGGCAGAGCAGCAGTAATTCAACAATGATCCAAGTCTCATAAAAGAAATTAACTGTCAGGTTCAGTGTTCTGATCTTTTGTACATTGCTGCTACCTTACATGCAGACTCTAATAAAATTACAACAACTGCAGTGCCAGACTTCAATTGGCCCCAAATTTATGGCACCCTTAAGGCCTTGCTTTGATTGAGCAAGAAATATTAAGCACCTCATTCAAGGATAAAAAAGACTGACCGCAGGCACACTGAATAACAGATTAAAACTTAAGACTGATGACTTACCTCCCAGGTGATGACCAGTTCAGATCTGCTTCCACCTCCTCCACCCACGTCACCTGGTGCTGCATCTGGAACTACAAAACAAAGGCCCATGTTCACGTGTAGCTGAATAAAAACGATATAGACACAAATTTCAGTATCAAAAGTAATCTAATGTACCTGCATCTTCTGTTCTCGTCTTGACAGATACAGGACTCGGTTCTCCAACCCCAACGCTATTTTTGGCCAAAACCCTGAACTCATACTCCACCCAGGCATGCAGATCGACCACAGTGGCTGTCAGAGTGTTCCCATCAATAATCTCTGGGACTACAATAAAAAAAAAAAAAAAAATTTAAAACATTTTATGAACAGGGCCAAACAAGAAGTGAGCCTATTTGTGAAATGCTTGAGTTTTAATTTTGACTCTTCAATGTCAAAGAACCACTCAAAGAGAAGTTAAGGTAAAACTGTAAAAGGATAATTTGTTAGTATTTCTGTGTGGAAAACACTGTGGGTAACACTGCCTTAACAGTTTTATTTGGTACTTGAGTGCAGCAGGAATAAAGCTTTAAATAGAACCCTGACTGTCAGTGATATTATTACCTTTTAAGTTTGCAAAGGCATCTTGTTAGTAAGTGTAATTTTTGCACTCATGCATTACATACAGACACAAACCATTTCTAGTCCATTGTGTTGGTAGTTAAAGATGGATTTAGGCAGTTTTGATGCTTTTTAGATGCTAAATGTTTCATTAGACTTTCTTGGTAGTTCTGATCTCATACAGAAGTTATAAAAAATATATTATTTGCTAAAAAGGATGTGATTGTAGCAGTAGTGGTCAACACTAATCAAAAGGTGAAAAATAAAGTAAAACATCCACATACTCCAGCAAATGAGCTTATAGATGTAAAGAACTCTGTGGTACTCAGAAAAGGAGATCTGATGATTTTACTTTATACTCATCTTTTTAAGCAAACTTTCTCTGATAGTGTTACACACAGACCTGGAATCTAAAAATAAAAATGAAAATTTAACCACAGTAGCTTCAACAGCACTAATAATTTTTCTTCTCTTATTGTTTTTCTTTTATTCTTTTTATATACAGTGGTATAGTTTGTAACAATAGTATATGGAATATATATTATACTATTAAATATTACATGCTGTATTGTATTCTATGATACTGATATGTAAAAATGTTGCAATGACATTTTGGAAATTTTTCTTTATGCAGCATTTCATAACAGGTAATGAACAATGAATGAACAAATGAACAGAATTAACAGGAATATGTGTAATTACTTTAAAGATAGGGTAAACGATTTCTGGATGACGTCATGTCTGTTGACATTTGAACACATCATCAGCAAATATCTCCTCCCTTCTTCCAGTACCCCCATCAATCATGAACTCTGTCAAACACCCCGCTAACACCACCCTCTCCTTCACCCCTCCCCCTCCAGCAATGTTTGTGATTGTGTGGGCGACACGCTGTCCCAAGTCTGTTAATAGTTACAGAGCCAGGGCTTTCCCTTTTCTTTCTTTCTTTCTTTCTTTCTTTCTTTCTTTCTTTCTTTCTTTCTTTCTTTCTTTCTTTCTTTCTTTCTT
>JAOWBL010000022.1:4992016-5021954 GCA_028564865.1 Zenarchopterus dispar | reverse complement strand
CGCTGTCCCAAGTCTGTTAATAGTTACAGAGCCAGGGCTTTCCCTTTTCTTTCTTTCTTTCTTTCTTTCTTTCTTTCCTTTTTCTTTGTTTCCTTTTTCTTTCTTTCTTTCTTTCTTTCTTTCTTTCTTTCTTTCTTTCTTTCTTTCTTTCTCTCTCTCTTTCTTTCTTTCTTTCTTTCTTTTCTACAGTGCAGTCACAAGATGGACAGCTAGTGAAAGAATATTCACTGAATGTAACCCCCCTCCCCCCAAAAAAAGCCTTCTGGGTTCGAAATCGTGAAGAATTTGCTACCTGATCTTTAAATGTGCATTTTATGTAAAATGGTAGAAAGAACATTGAAAACTCCCAACTGTTTATGTATTCATTTGCTTATTTGTTTATTTTTTTATTGCTCAACTGTTAGCATCTCCTATGATCTATATTTCATTTCATCATTCATCATCAAATTGTTTAACTTAGATACAGGAACAAAACTCTCATACTATCGAGCCAGACTGTTGCAACATGTCTGAAAATGTGTTTTGTCCTGCTGAAGTAAACAACCCCTAACCTGAGAAATATGCCCCCTGGATGGCAGTATGTAGTGCTAAAAAACTTTCTACATCTCTCAGCATTAATCTTGAATTTAAAGATGACAGTACCATTTATGGTCTAACTTATGAGGCCTCTATGCTACTATGAGTTAGATCCCTACCATCTCTGTAACTGATCAGAGACTCTGATATTCCTGCAAAACTGGTAGAACAAAGCCCAGGATTTCTCTGCAGGGATTTTTGAAATATCTCAATAACATTATGTTCTTTTGACATGAGAAATTCATCTTCAAGTGCTGAGTACCTGTGTTAACCCTCTGCCAACCCACAGTGAAGGGAGTTCTGGTCTGAATAAGGTAATTGGTGACGGGGCTGCCGTTGTCTCTGCCGCGGCTCCATGCCAGCTGGGCTGTGCTGTCTGTCACCTCCTCCACCGTCACCAAGTCTGGAGGGCTGGGGGGGCCTGGCTCAAGCACAGGAACAGACACTATGAGGTATTCACACATGCAGAGGCTCAGAATTTACTACAGAACGAGAATGCGTACACCCACCCAACAGGAGCGGTTCACACAATAACTGAGAAAACAAATCTACTTGTATCATTTTGAAATGCCTGATAGCCTTTAAGTCTTCAGATAAAAATTAACAAGACAACATTTTTTCAAAAAACCCCTCTGATTTAAAGTAACGCCCTTCACAGGGAATTAAAAGTTAATTCAGGATTTATTCCCCCATATTCACCCAACATATAATCCCTTCCTTTCTCGGTCCTCACAGCAACTGATCGATTGAACAGCAGATGCGAATAGATGCAGAGAGTCAAATTAAAAAGCAAAAGATGAAAAAGGAGGGCCTCACAGCGCCAAAGAACCAAACTTTTATCATTCATTTTCATTATCCCACCAATTAAGCTGTGTGATGTTTTACTTTAGCTTCATCTACGGCGTCCCCGTCTAATGAACGCGTCGGCTCCGTAGAAATAATAGACCACTGGAGAGCTGTGAGAAAGGCTGCAGATTAATAACGCCCCTAGCTCCGCTCACAGAAGTGGTTTTTCTGATCTGAAACTACATTTTCTCATCATTAAAATGATGATTTTAATAAACAATCAATGCTCTGGAAGACCAGATAAATCAGTCTGTATTCATATTTTATGCAGTATTTGCTACATGTACACCTGCACTAATATTGGAAGTGTAATGTGCACCCATTGAACAGCATCGTCTTGTTTACAGAAGCCTTGAGCGTACTGCCCTCATGTGCTTGGCCTTAAAGCCCTGGCTTTAGAGATATTGATCTTTGTAAAACTCATTAGTGGCTCTTGATATAAAAAAGCTTTAATACACTGGCATCATTTATACATATTAATGGGGCACACAATCAAGGATCAATCCCTTATCCTCTTAATTACATTTCATTGGCTGAAGGCAACAGGATGCCGTCAATGTCACTTGGGGGTTTTAAATAGTTATTAATATGAAAATACTATTTGGGCTTTTATTTTGAACTCGGCAAATGAAATCTGCAATATCAATTTGTCCTGAACTGAATATTGCACAAATTTGCAGTCCTGCACACATCAGCATTGAAATAATGAATGAAACACATGCCGTGGAGTTATATTATCGCACTGACTGTCATGAGACGCATCTGCTTGCAGACAATCTTTCAGGATAATGACGGTGACGGAACAGTCAAACAAGCACGAGTGCTCACACAGTGGTTTGAATGTTAATGATGATGCTGTTATCCTCGGACCGTGACCTTCTCCGTAACCACTATCACCACCCAGTGGAGCGTTTTTGAGGCATCATGGAGTGGCATCTGAAACATTAACAACTGCCATCGTTGAAAACAAGAACCCGGATGATCACTCAGGAGTTTTGGGATCAGGATCGATTACTGTTGACCTTCAGTGTTGCGTAGGGGAAAAACACTGGATTGGAAATCGCAGTCTGAAAAATTGCCGACAATGCCTAATATGTATATGACTGGAAAAATTTGTCTATTGCCAAAAATCTGAGAGCAAAATTGCCATGATCATAAATTGTCCATATGGGTCGCAGCGGTGCCACTGAAATGATCACAGTAAAGAACAAATCCCACTCTTGAGGGTATATATATATATGCAGCCTGATGAGAGAAACGATAAGTCCAGGTTTAATGTGTTCTCATCGATTCCTCAGACTACACAGGCGGAAAGATAATAGTTTTGGTTTATATTTTTCAATATTCATCCCTGAGTTTTCTGCCTCGTTCCACAAAGATAAGGCATCATACGGAAACCTATGCATACACATGGCCGAAAACTCCTTCCAGATTCAGAATCTTATGGCTACAAATAATCCACACAAACAGCATGATGATTTCTTCATGGAACAGAGTTTGAATAAAAGCAAAAGACATTTCCAAGTTTCTACACACAGATAGGGGATTCTATAAGATTAGTGATGATGGACATTTTTTTCCTCCTTACTGAAGGGCAATCAGGTGGTTGGAAGTGGAGAAGACTTTCAGATGAGAGGTGAAACGTCTTTAAGCAGCAAGAAAAAAGTCCCAGCTACCTTTGATTTAAGTCCTTAGAATCCTCAGGGAAGATTTTCTATTGTCAGTCTGTGTGTGTTCAGTGTTCAGTGGTGTTCAAGTGTTTGTCAGTAAGATCAAACTCAAGCTATTATGGTGGCTTGTATAAATCCTGGTGTATAGGTAAAGCATGGTTAAGCATGAACCCATTAGAGTGGCCATATTATGCTTTTCCATGTTTTTGTGATAAATTGTCAACATATATGTGACCAGAGGTTAAAAAACATGAGGTAAAAAGATGCTGTAGTATTTCTATGCACAAAATACTTTTGTCAGGGTTCTGAGAAAGGTTCCTTCTGGAGAGTTTTTACTAACACAAGCTTTCTATGGCATATACGAGCATATTCTCTAAGCAATGTAAAGCAATAAACTTCTAAATGAGTCGAGCAAATACACAACAAGCATCAAATATATTTTCTGTTAGTGAATTTCCTTGTAGTTCTCACTAAGTATTTTGCTTTTGTTACATAATTTTTTTTGCTTCTTTTGATCTCGAAGGATTGTTTTATGAATGAGGCCCACTACGCTGCAGGATTAGCAGAAAGATGGAAACTGAAGTAGATGTTGTTCCAGCGCTTGAGGCTTGTGAGTCTGAACAGCCAGTAGACTGTGTTGTGTCGGTAACTGGTGTGTGTGCACTGAGTGCAAATGTTGAACCCATTCAGACCTTACATTAAAATGTGTCTAATCACAAGTGGCCAACATCAATGCAAGCTCTAAAAACATTCCAAGACAGATTCAGATCCGATCACTCAGGATGCCTGTAATTGTGGTCTGGGGCACTTCTTCTCTTCATTAACTGCAGATGAAAGTGCGCTAGGAAGGATTGATTTTGCACACAAATGACTATAATAAAGATTTTGTCACTTTATTTCTTCTCCATGTTTGTGGTAGATTTTACTTATTTTTTTATCCTTGACACGCTGATTTGTAGTGTGCACTTCTTTACGGACTAAACTTTGGAAAGAAAAACTTTTTCATCTTATTTCCAGCCTCTTCTTCTTCCTCTGTGTTTTTGTGAGTTATGCACCTTTATTTTATTAGTTATAATAAGCCACTGCCTTTGATGATTAAAAATACTAACGCGTTAGGTGTTTGCGGATGTGCTTGTTTAGTTGCATACAGAGCAGGACAGTCAGATTTGATCAGTCAAGACAGATTTGGGAACACATTTTAATGCTAGATGTAAACACACACGCCAAGCGCTGGTCACATGTGATCAGACTTCTCGGGATGGATGTTAATGCAAACTCTGAACAGGGTGATCGTGGGTAAAGTCACCTTTATTGCCAGATCTCATGCCTTTATGCTCTTTCTCATCATGATAGCTGGAGAAATGTAAAAAAAAAAAAATCAATTCATTTAATTCTATAACAATCTCACATCAAAAAAGCTATTAACTTTAGTGATGGTGACAGTATCATTAGCTTTTTCTTCTCAGCAGCAGATGTTTTCTGATTTAATCAGTAATATGTGCTGTCCTTTTCCATTGTCTGAATCTGATTCTGGCTTGAACATATTTGGAAAGATTTGAGATGCTGACATCATTTACAGGAGCTGTTGAAAATGTAGAGCAAATACTATGTTAATATGCTGCAAATGCGTGTGGCTGCATTCATGAAGCAGCAAGTCTCTGGGAATCAAAAACCATATTTTCAGGAACAGCCTTTTCTTGTGGTTCTCAGTACTTGTGTAAATTAAAGACAGGCTTTTAGAATAATGCTGGGGGCAAAACTACTTCAGAGGCACCAGAGATTTAATTTCAATTACTAAAAATAAGCAGAATGTGACATATGGTGTCAATTCAACGCCAAACGTACTGTGAATCAAAACCCAAAATCTGAGAACCAAAATCCAGAATCTGTAACCAGGAAATTAAAATCTCTAACCAAGAGCACAATCATCCATCCCTCCATTTTCTATACCCCTGTAATCCTGTACAGGGTCACAGGGGTCTGCTGGGGCCTATTCCAGCTCATTACAGGCGATAGGCGGGGGTCCAACCTGGACAGGTCACCAGTTCATCACAGGAGCACAATCATATTTCTCTTGTTCTTGCCATCAGTTCTTAAACGTCTACGTCAGAGCGTCAAAAACTTGCTTGTCGCAGTCATGGAGAACCAGCAAGGGTAGGCCATTTTTTAATGTCTGTCCCTACTTTATGATACATGATGACATTATTAATGTTGTTGATAAAGCTGTCATTAATGACATTAACAACTTACTTTTGCTGACTTTAAGAATTGCAACCGCACAAAAAAAAAAAAAAAAAAAAAATAGCGCAACTGAGAAAGTTGATTCGGAAACAAAGATGATTTTAAAATTGATGGTGAGAAAAGAAAGGCGTAACCCAGAAAGATGATTTTATTCTTGGTTAGAAATTTTGATTTCCTGGTTACAGATTCTTAGTTTAACAGATTTTGGGTTTTGATTTGCAATACATCTGGCTACTTAAACTTGTTTCAGCAGCATTAGATTACTTTCTAAACAACTGTGAACACATGATAGACATAACTTCCATGACATTCACAAAAAAGTCATTTGTGCTGTTTTGTGAGGAATTATTTGAAAAAGAGCAAGAATTTTTAAGAGTATATTTTGAAAGAAAAATCTACAATGTAACAAGATTGGGTTTGTTAGCACTGGGCGATCCATTCATAACTATCAAAATAGCTTCATACATAAACAAAGAAATACCTATTAATGCACTAATTAAGGCAAAGCTAACTAACATAGGGCACTTGCTTTCGAAGTACTCCAAAATTCAAAAGGAAAAGTTTTCCAAGTCTCTTTTAAAAGAATTCTGCTAAAAACTACATTTATGGCCAGAATGTCATCAAAAGCAATGTCTTGTCATTGAAAAGAAAACTTTAACAGACTCCATCCTGACAAGGAATGACTAAAGTGACTGTACAGTGGACTGGAAGAGCAAAAGTAACAGCTGAGGCAATATTACATCACTGCGTATGTCTGCCAGTCTTATCTTCTGCAAGCTATAAGGAATATTGCCATGAACAGTTAAGTCCATATAAAAGCTGAACGCTCACACACTTTATGTCAACTGTTAATCAAAAATTCTTGTCACATTTATAAAACATGTTCTTTGTGTGCAGACTTTTAGCTTCCACATTGGAAGATCAGTCTAGGAATTATAGCTCTTTCATATATTGAACCTCCTTTTTTAGATAATCAAGTGTCTATGAATCAAAAGCTCTTTCATGTCTTGCCTATTCTATCTTTTCTTCATCAGTTAAGCAGGTAAAAAGTCTGGAGTTGATTACAAGCGTTTGTTGAAAGCTGTTCTGGTGAATTCACAACTTTTTCTTTTATATGGATATCAGTCTGTTTGCCGAGTGTTTTATATGCCGTATGTGCTGAGTGTACCGCTATAGATCGTCTGAAAGTGTTTTCACTGCCTTCTCTGAGTTACACAGGTGTAAAGATATGAGGGACTACCAAATAACAATGCATGTAAGAAATACATATGCATGCAGCAACTACCAGGCTGTTAAAGGTCTGCAGTTGTGTGCAGTGATCACAAAAAGACATCTTTTCCCCATCCATGACGGATTCTTTATCCAGCTCCATGCTTTTTGAAGTCATTTGATCCAAACTATAAGACATCCGTGACAGCTGCCGTGAGCAGGAAGTGTAAATAATGCACAGTCTGAGTCAAAGTCAAATTTGTCTCCAGTCAGTTCTAGGCCAATCCATTTCCCCAGCCATGCTATTGCTTCTGCTTGAAAAACAGCATTATTTCCACTTTGTCCTCAGCCATTTGAGAGAAATGCTCATTAACACAATTTGCCTAGAGGCTCTTAACGCAGTCAAAACTGAGCAACCGGTGGACGGCCTTACCAGATAGAGATATGGATCCAACCTTTTCAAATCTGGACACCAAAATCATCCCTCACCTCATCTGACATTTAGCATATTTGTGTAGTGTCAATTTGCTGGGCTATTTGGCGTATCGATCTCAGGCAGAAATAACCTTCCTCTCACTCCACAAGCATACAAACACTGCCACTCCCTTTTATTTTTATTTATTTATTTATTTTTGTTTTGGCAAGTGCAACTGTTCACAACTGCATCTCTCCGGAGCGATACATACTGCATGAATGAGCAGAGACTGGTGTCTGCACATTCCTCTGTCAAATTCATTGCAACACCACTGAAAAAATGGTCATTAAGGGAGACAGAGAAAAGAAAGAAACATTTATAATTCATAGCCACTATTCCAAAAAATTTCAAACTGTTTTGTCCAGTTTGTCACTTCCACAAACATCTCTGAATGGAGCATAAAAGAGGAGAAGCCTCGCCGTGTTGTAATCAAGCAGCTGCTACAAGAAATAAAAACGCCGTAACAATTTTCATATCTGTATAAAATAGGTCTGTTTGAATTGAAAAACCTACACACTCTGAAAACTCAGCATTCTGTCTTCTCATTAACAACAAAAGCTCCACAATATCTTCTTTCAGGCTACAGGCTTTTTTATTCCTGCAACATCTATCACCCGCCTTACAGTTAAAGAAAGATTTCTATTTTGTCCTTTTTAAAATATAAAGAAGAACCAATTAAACAATCCTGGCTGCAAGCTCTGTTTTAATTAGTGGGTGTCAAGCGGAGACAAGGCTTTCTTACCTTTCACAATTAATACAGCCACAGCTGACAAGCTCTCCACGTCCGTGTCTACCACACAGATATATTTGCCAGAATGGTAAAGCTGAATGTTCCTGATCATCAGATCTCCTGCTGTTCTCTGCAGAGGAGGAGAGAAGGCTTTATGTAGCATGAAAGATAACAGACCCTGTGACAGCTTATTAAAGGACGTGGTGAAGCATATATAAGGTGTGGTAAATAGTGGTCCCGACAACATTTGCAGATGCTGGAGTTATTTAGCAAGGGCTTTGCAAGGAAAAACACCGTCTGAATAGATCATGCCAGAAGCAGCAGCTGAAATAAAAAGAAACAAGGCCATGTTTCACTTAAGTGTTGGCAGTGAAAGGAGTTTATTTATTCGTCTTTTTTTCCAGACCCTGTCTGTGCTTTTACAAATAACTTTTTTTTAAAAGGTCATCAATATAACCTTAAGATCTGTTGCAAAGATCTACAAATAAGCAAATAAAATAAGGATTTAAGCAGCTTTTTTCCTCATTTGAAGAAGGGGGGAAAAAATTTTCCCTCTACATCCTCATCTGAGAGGACACCCGTAAGCAACGAATAGTAGATTAGTGGGGAAATCGTTCTCCTGGCATTGGCAGGGATACGCGGTAGTAGAGCCAATGTGGTTTAATTATGGAAATTAAATTCCCTGAAGCAGCGAAGTTAAGTTGATAATCTCTTTGGACTGGGGACATTCTGGCATTTCTGGGGAAGTAGTCTCTTTTCAGATAAGAACATTGTCAGTCAGACACACACAGGAAGAATGGTTAATCTCAAAGGGTGTGGGGATGTTCTGAAAGTGTTTTGTCATTTGGGTGTCTGCCATGCTTTGATTCCTTTAGAAGACAAATCTAACAATGCGTATCCACTTGCCGTTATGTGGAGACGTGCAGCAGGCCATGTCAAAGCAGAATTCAAGACCTGCTAAAGTATTAAGGAGTCGATGAGTTGAGCTGAGACAGAAGAGGAGAGGACCGCTCAAAATGATGACAACTTGTCACAGCGAATGAGCAATTAGCTACCTACATGATGATTTTTATGTGGGAAGTCTGTTCTGGCATAAGGACTGCCTTGTTTCCATTCACAAAAATCTAGTTGGAAGGATATACGGCTTAAATGAGTTATCTGCACCTCTTGCCACAGAATTGTATATTTCCATACAGCTTTTTATCCCTCAGATGAGACTTCTGTGACTGGTGCCACACCAGCTGTAGCAAAAAAAAAAAAAAAAATCCTTCCAAGAAACACCATGATGTCAAACCACAAGCTGTTCCTTTTAACTAACAGCAGGGACGAGTGAAGGAAGATGGAAAGAGGTGCCAAATGTCCATTTGCACATTCTGGAAAAAGTAAGACTGTGGGTCACTCACCCTGCCCACGAGCTCAAAGTGACCGTCTCCCTTGGCGATCAGCTGTCCATTGAAGGCCCAGGAGTAAGAAACATCAAGGACAGGGTCACTGGCGACCTGGCAGGGTAATACAATGCTCTCACCCACAATAATCTCCATGTCCACTGGCCCCTGGATGATTCTGGTTGGATCTGCCAAAGAAGGAAAAGAAAAAATAGCATTCCTGAAATGTGGGCGCCAATCTTGCGTGGAGCATGAGTGGATGAGCAATCCTTTGTTGATTTTGTCGATACAGAAGCAGAGATACAACACTTACTGGAACACAGAAACGGGCTCCGTAATGCAGTGAGTCACAGGCAGAGCCGTGTTGTCTTTATAAACCAAAGTCTCATGAAAGTCCCAGTCAAATAAAGCGAGATAAGACGCAGCCTGACGCCACTAAAACGGGTAATACTCCAGGATGACATGGCTCGCATAATCTTCTGAAATCCTGATAGGAATTACAATACACTGTGGATCAGATAAAACGACGTGTAATAGTCTCCTCTGTGTGTCTCGCTCCAAAATGAGGAGCTCAGACAGGCGTGGGCTACTAAAGTAATCATCTGATGAAGCCCTCTGTGCTTCAAAAGTCAAGACAACGGATCTTTTCAAATAAGGAGGTACAGCACAAAGGAAGACCACTTGTACCCTTGCATCTTACCTTGCAATGACTATCAAGAGGTAGAAAATAAAATGCATGTCAAAAAAAGTCCCGTCTGTTCTTAAGAAAATCAACGTCTACATCAGGAATGCGTTAGAGCTGTGGAAATTACTAAAATGATTTTAAAAAGAATAACTGGCCCTGGCAGTGACAGCGGCAGGCAATATCATTCCGCGTATTAACAGAACCAATAAGAAAGTCAGAACACTCAACTGTCACTCCACTGGAACAAAAACACTCAACATTAACTGCATCTGTGACACCACCTCACTAATGCTGTCATTGCCTCCACGCAGGGCACTTTCATTTGCTGCAGTAAATTGCTTGTTTCATCTGCTTTGGGGAAAACAGTGTTCCAGGACTTTATCAAACAACTTCCAAGTGGATTACTGCAGCTGGACGAAACAACTGAAGGTGAGTTGTTTTTTTTTTTCCAAGTTGTAAGGTGCTTTGCGTAACCATTACGTGAAGACAAACAATTACTCTTGCTGCAAAATTTATTCACAGGGTCTACGCTGTGTGCATTATGGATCAGTACTCCCCAAGACATTCCTCAAAGCAGAACTCTGATTTTAGATACGTTTTTCCCCTTTAGTTATGGACCCGAGTGCAATGGCTCTTTCTTATATTAATCAATACCGTGATGGTAAATTCTGCTTACGAAGTGCAGTTCTCAGCCTGCTATTTAAGAGCAAGAGCTCACCCGTAACCAGGAGCCTTCCAGTTGTGCTTGACATGCCAAATCTATTCCTAGCGAAGCATGTGTAGCTGCCCGCATCAGACTTGCTCACATTTGCGAGCTTCAGCGTTCCATCCGGGGAAAGTGTGATCCTGTAGGAGTGCGCAAACAGAGACAACGGGAGGGAGCAAAGAGGGTTTTTTTTTAAAAACAGCACATAAACACTGATTTCAGTTTTTTTTCCAGTTCTCTGTGTAAAAGTAAATATGTCGAAGTTAAGATGTATGTGTCTTTGGATTCAGTATTGATTGGACCAATAGGACAGAGATGAGACAAAATATTATTGATTTCCTAATGACATTCACACAGAAACGTATTGAGTCATTTCTGTGGTTACCTTTCAGTGGTGTGGATAGGCAGGTTTCCTTTCTTCCATAAAATGCTGGCTACAGGGTAGGCTTTGGGTTTGCAGTCTAACGTCACTGTTGTCCCTGCCTTGGCTTTGAGCAGAGCCCTGAGGACATTTCCCGTGAAGTCTGGAGGAGAGGCTGATGGGAAACAGTAAACTTTACTCTTTATTAGAAGATTGCAGTAAATCTTGCAAGGCATCTAGGGCTTGCTGCAAATTTGAGTTGTGAAATTCATCAGACTGATAATGAAGGTAGAGATTTTAAAACATCTGCTGTGAGACTAAAATAGAAAAACGAAGCAACACTGGTTATTTTTAATCCGTTTTGCTCATTTGTAAGTTGCTTTGAGTAAAAACTAAAAGGCTAAATATAAAAAAGGCAGGAAAATTCATTTGAAACAAATGTTTAGCCAAATTTACTGCAAAAGACAAGGTTTCTTATTTGACTAGGATATGGGTATTTATCATAAGATCTGCATCACAACACCAAAGCAAAAAAAATCATGAGGAGGAAAATACATTTAAATGTTTTTGACCCCTAAAATTCCTCCTCACTGACCCCTTTATCTTCTAATCCAGGCAACCTTTAAGCAAGACAGTAAAATGACCTTTTACAGTCTTTGGTAAAAATTGCTTTGAGATGTAAATGCCATCCTACCTAAAACCATTAGCTCGGCAGCAAAATATATAATGCCGTGTTTATTCTCAGCCACACACTGGTACATGCCAGCATCAGAGAGAGTCAGCACCGACACTGATAGGACCCCGTCTTCTATGCGAATCCTGTCCTGTGACAAAAAGGAATTAGAAAAAGAAATATGAAATGATCACTTAAGACTTGGTGGTAACATTTGTTTGCATTGGACATTCTGTCTTTTGTTCACACTGTCAGGCCAAATCTGATTTTGTATAACCAAATTGTTTCTAGATCAGGTTTAAAGCACGTACAGAAGTGGTTTCAAATGCCAATCCCAATTCAGAATTTGTACTGATCGCATCTCCATCTGAATGATCTGATTACTCAAACAGGATTTCAAATTGACTTTTATGTTACTCGCAGGATGACACAAACAAGGAATATATCTACCAAAGTGACAGAAGTAACGTGGGATGCCTCCGTTAGCAAGGCTTAACTGTCCATTACCCAACAGCTCACCTGCTGGGCCCATGCATCCTGATGTACTGATTACCACAGTCAGAACAGCTCTGTGGTGCCTGTGGTGCTTTCTTGTAACTTGCCAAAAATTTGTACTGTTGCTTGTGATAGCAAAGCCGGTTCATCACCCTCCATTTTGGTTTGTTTATATCTGCGTGCATGTTACCATAGCAACCATGTGGCTGAGGGAATGCCATTGAGGACACCTGCAGTTCTGATCTGGTCACTTGCACTATATAATGTAAACTATGAGTCAGAGAGATCAAATATTGATTGGATATTCTAAAAATTAGATAGCAGTGTGAACACAGCTTCCGTTAGAGCTCAAAATACTTGGAATGGACGAAGATCAAAGTCAGGTTTATAAGGCACATAAAACCATTTTTTTTCTAAATGTCATCTCGTGCATTATCTCACCAACATCTAAAGACCAAACAAGTAGTCCAAAATCTTAATGAATCTCACTACTTGCTTTTCTTTTTTGAGTGTACACACAGTTCTCTACCATGACAACTGAAATTTGAGAGTCTTTTGACAAATTATTAACAAACAGAAGATTTACATCCCATTTATGTAACTATTCAAACTCTTTGTTGAGCACTGGTGCATCCTTCACCTATTACTGGTCCTTGAGAGGCTCTGTAAGTTGACTGGAGTCCATCTGTGATCAGCGAACATCACCGGACATCAAGATGACATGCGCCTGCCAGAACAAGATCTAGCAGTTGATGGTGTATGTCAGAGCGAAAACTAAACCATGCTGTCAAAGAAAACTGCCAACAGATCTGAGCTTTAGCATTGTGTCAAGGGGTGGAAAGTGAGTAATACTGGATTAATCAGGGATTAAAGGAACTCATCACAAAAGTAGTCAGCAAAGCAACAGTCCCTCTGAATAACTTTGAATAAGTTTCTGTTTGAAACAGAGAAAAGCAGCAGTGCAATCAGGCCTTTATGGTAAAACGGCCAAACAGCAAAGCAGAAGACATCCTGCAGACACTCATGGGCTCAGACCAGGAGAAACAAAATCCTCTGATCTGAGGAATCTGGCTAAACAAGGACTCTGCTATTTTAAGTGGTCAAAGAGGTGGAGTAAACAAGCACTGAGCATGAGTGGCTACAGGAAAACGGTGACAGTCCTAGACTGACTCAGCCAGAGTTTGAGCCCGAGCCCAGTGGAGCGTCTCTGTAGGGGCCCAAACACGGTTGTGTTCTCCATCCAACCTGAGAAGCGTCCAAAGTAAAGGTGTGCCAACTTTTTAGGATCATCTCTAAGAAGATCTGAGACTAAAAATCCCCAAAACAAACCCCAAAAGGGCTGTTTTTGCTTTGTCATTGTGGGAAAATGTGTCCAGTCCAGTGGGTAACGAATGATCTGAATCCAAATGAAGGATGAGTTCTATCAAGCCTTTCAGACAAGTGATAATGAAACAATAATGTATTCATCAATCAGACATTAGTCCCATTTATACCCAGTTGCTCTTACACTGAATTTAGATATACCTGTGACAGTGACGGACAGAGCAACAATAAGCAAATTCTCTTTACCTTACATACAAAATTAGGCGGTATACAAAGTCAAGTACATCACTTTAGTCCCTATGACATCTTTTTTTTTAATCACAATATAATGTCACAACAATTCAGTCAAGCACGTCAAGCATGCAGTGGTTGTGCAAAAACAGAGCAGCTGCAGATGGAAGCAGCTGAAAATATTGCTTTTTACATTCTTAAGCTTATTTTTCAGTCAGTGGTATGCTCCTGAAGGTTTAATGGCACTGCAGTAGCAGCCTACCTCTTGTCTTCACTTGAAGACAACCTCTCCACTATTTGTGAGATGAATGCACAGCTTAAATGGAACCCCCCATAAAAAATAAGGCATCAGTTTTCTCATAACAGCATGCCATTTTGTTATAATAAACTCATACCAGCAGCAAGCATGTTACATTGTGTTTAAAACTGAGGTGGATGGGAATAACTGAGAATATAGATTTTTCAATTAATCACAGAACAGACGCTTCAGGTGCGGATGAAACATTTTTAACACCTCTGTTTTGTTCATTTGGCTCCAGCACTGAGGAAAGATAGGTGCAGCAACTCATTATCGCAGCAAAAGCCATGGAGGAGAATATTTTGGAAGGCACTTTCTTTGTTTAATAATATGATCTGTCAGATTCCTCTGAACAGCTAATCAGAAGCCAAATTAGTCCTCCGCTATTGTACATGCCAGTCTGTTAATAGTCCAAGTACAGCAGTTCAGACTTGAGTCATATTGAAAGTGATAATTATATGTTGCGTGGTCCAAACAGGGGGCTGCATCCCATCTCTTTTCTTTTGTCCTCCTGGTAAACGAATTGCAGTACTTAGGCTGACCACTGGGGACTGGTTCCAAAAGCCAGTCAATTTCTGTTAACAGATGCTTTAAAATGTTCAATGCTGTAGCAGAAAAAAGCATCACAGGCTGGTGTTTACATCCATGACAATTGTACAGGGGTAACTTACACAGATACACACACACAACACACAAACACACGCACACACATACACACATGTATGTGTGTGTGTGTGTGTGTGTGCGAAAAAGGCAGCAAATTTATTCATAATTAGGGGTGTGGTCTTTTGATAGATTGAGGGTTTAGCCAATGGCTAGCTGTTATCACTTTAGCCACTTAGCTGTGTGTAGGTAGAATGGACAGGGTTCCTACAAACAAACTGAGGTAATTCTAACTTTGTATGTGTATTGTTTATATACAAAAGTGTATAAAGAGGACGGTTTGAGCAGACATTACTACTCTAGCTGTGGCTGCCTTGTTATCAGTCTGGACAAGTCAACTCTTGATGTCATGAAAACTGCCGTCCACAAACATATAAGGAGCTCATGACACACTTGCCTATTTTGTTATGAATATTTAAGTGCTGATCCAGTTCTCTGAAGCAGAGACCATTAACTCTCTTCTCTGAATTATTTGTATTCAATCACTTACAGTTCAGTACTTACACTTTTTTTTAATCAAAAATTTTGCATTTTTCTAGTAAATAGCATTAAGAAATGTCTTTCTCATATAACACTGATTATACTTTCAGTCTAATTTAAAACAGGTATGCTTTATTCTTAACCTTATTAAGTGTAGCTAAGAAAATTAATTTTAGCAGCCAGTTACATCAGACAAGTTTAAAGCTACTGATCTACTGATAAAGCTACTGAATATTCAAGAGTATGTGCATTCCCCTTGTGCTTTGGAATGAAGTGTGCGGCTCTTTATGGCAAATTTCACAGCAGATTAAACCCATTGTCCCCAAATCTGAAGGAGTTTAAACATGCACCGTGAATAATGAAAAACAACCCTCGATTCCATTCAGATGAAATGGAGCAATCTCTTGGGAACTACACTGATCTACTCTCTAAGACCATGTAAGATGCCAAGACGAAGCAAAACCAGTGATAGTTACATCCACGTCTCATCACTCGCACACCTCTTTGTGATGTTTACACTCTCCTATCATCCAGACCTGGATTACACTCGAAAGAAAAAAAAAAAAAACAGTAGCACGCTCACTTCAGGCTCTATTCAGTCAAAAGATGAGCTGAAGCTTAAGTCTTTAAAATGAAAACACTTGTATGTGGCAGAAGACAGGCAGTAATTTACCTCTGAGAGGAGCTGCTGGCCGTTCTTCAGCCAAGTGTAGGAGGGTTTGGGCTTGCCATTGGCTCTGCACTCCCAGTGCAGTCTCTCCTCTATAGCTAGGGTGGTGTCCTTCATGGTCTGAATCCACTGAGGCTTAGCTGAGGACACAGAAATATCCTCCAGTGAAATACCACATAAAAACCCAATGGACAGATTTCAAATGAAGCAGCACTGTGTCATTAAATATGCTGCACTTGAAACAGTTCAGAAGGAAATTTTGAAAATTTAGCATATCAGAGGAAAACAAAAAAAAACCAAAATAAAAAAAAATGAAGAAAGTGGGATTGTTTATTTATTTATTTATTTTAAGGCATGCAGGAGAAAAGATTTTTCTTCACCTAAATGTGTCAAAAGCCTGTGGCAAGACAAAATTAACACTGAATCACAAAGCAGGAAGCTTCTGGGCATTGGTGAAGAACACCAAACATCACCACAGATCCCAACCTGTCACCTTAACTCCACGTACAATACACATCACTCCCTCACACAACTTTCTGTATTACATATTTACAAGTTTTGGGGGGATTTCATGGGTAATGAGCACAGCTCACTTCGAAGGCAGTGCACATATTGTCAATTCCAATTTCATAGGTGTCATTTTTTCCTCTTTCACAGTAAAACACAGCCTCTGGTCCAAATGTTTTTTTAAAAAGGGGGAAAACATATAACAATATTACTAAAAAGTAGCAAAAAAATAATATAAAAAGCAATAAATTAAACTCAGAGTCCCTCATTAGCTGGAATGGAAATGAAAACTTCTTTCATCTGTTTGTTAAATAACAAGCAGCCATAACATCTGTAGTTTTTACACTGTCTCTGAGGGAAAACACCACAGGTGCACATTTAAGACAAAAAAAAAAAGGTTTCTTAGATATAATGTTTAAAATTTGCAAATTTAAGTACAACTAGAATAATTAGTGAACATTATGAGAAGATTTAGGTGGCCATTTTCATATTTTTTATACAAAAACAGAATTCAAAGAGGATACAAATATAGTCTGAATTTTCCTCAGCCTCCTGCATCACATGTTATAAAAGCTCTTCAGTATTATAAGGTCCACGCCAAAAGGTGTTACTTACCTTTTCTCTAGAGGTAATGTTCCTAAACTACTTGAAACACCTCATTTATAGTTCAGCCTTTTCTTCTTTACTTAACAACGTCACAGAGCTGAATAATGCATGCAGCACTGTGTTAACAAGCATGCTGCTCTGAGCTAAAACTGCAGTGGATGGGGCAGCTGAAAATATTGATTTATAATCAAACAGAGACTGACAGCCTGAAACACCTTATTTGTAATCCAGCCTTTAATTCCTTGCATATAAAAGAGAAAAAAGCTGCATGACTATAATCAAATTGTCGCCCAGTTTTTCTTCCTTTTACTTACCAGCATCATCACGAAGCATATTTGGAACATATTTGAGCAATGCCTGCCTGGTGAGTATGTTGTGTTAAACTAATAATCACCAGCTGCTTTGCACTCTATCATTTTGACCAATCACACAACCAATCAGAGCCAAATGGGCTCTTTCGGAGCGAAAAAACCGAAAATGAAGCATATCAGACCAAACATGACAAGGGGTGCTACTGCTGTGCACAGTGTTAGTTGTTTTTTTGTTTTGTTTTAATGAAGACACCTAAAGCAAAATTACATATCTGTAAATATTGAAAACATGGACTCAGAAACCACCATGTACTGGAAAATAATTTAAGCAACAGATATAACCTTGACACCTTCCCAGCAGAATGATTACAAATGATTTATTTGATAACAAAAAATATTCTTTAACTCATCTTGTTTGCCTACTGATCTGCATGAATGTCCAACAGATAAGGCACAGGAAATGAAGCATGTAAAAAATTGCTCACAAATAAATGACAAAGGTAAGGGATCAGTCCAAAAGTACACATGCAGAGCTTGTTAATGATCCTCGGGCAGTTTAGACCACAGTCGCCAAGACAACCCTTTGTAAGTCCCGGTGCTGTAATGGATTGAAAGCCTGCAGCTCCCCTGAGTTCCCCAGCTCAGGAAGGCACAGGCCTGTCTGAAGTTTGCTGGTGAACATTTTACAAGTGAGAGAAGGCTTGGGATAATGTGAAGTGGTTAGATGAGAATGAAATTAAGCTTTGTGGCATTGACTTGACTTAATCTGTTTGGAGGAAGAGAAGTGCTAACTATTAACCCAAGAATACACCCCCCACCCCTAACATTATGCTCTGGAGAGTTTTTTTTTTCTATGATAAGGGTCCAGACAACAACTGAGGCAAATCACTGAGGGGCTTCAACCAAATCATGATAGAAGATGGGACATGGATGAGTCTTCCAGCATGACAATGACCCAAAACATAAAGGCAAGGCAACAAAGGAGTGGCTCAAAAATATCTATATCGATGTAATGGAGGTGTTTAGCCAGACTCCAGAACATGTTTCTGTGGAAAATCTGTGACATTATCCCCTCTGATAAAATAATCATGGATTGTTCATTTCTTTGTAAGTAGAAAAAAAATCAACCAGAGGCCAAATAATAATTTTCTGCACCATGCGTATGTAATTTTGCTGCTGGTAACAGCTGTGCTGTCTTAACGAAGTAAACTAAAATCACAGTACCATAAAAAGCCAGTCGACCAGCTGCTGTGTTCTTGCCCATCTTGTTTTCAGCCACGCACTCGTACCCTCCCGTATCGTCCTGCTGGAAGCTTGGGATCTCCATCACAGCATTAGAGTACTTCATTTTGACTTTGCTGGGGAAGGGGACTCCATTAGCCCTCCTCCAGGTGATTTCTGGGACAGGGCTGGGAGAGGCAGAGGAAGTAAACCTTAGCACTTTGTTCAAGTTGCAGGTGTTTAATGTAGCCAAAAATTTTGCTCAGTGTATTATTACAGATGAATGGTTTGGACTAAACAGTCTATAAAAAAGGGGAAAAAAGCTTTTTCACTTTACTTTCAGAGAAATCATGGTTTTATATCACACTCAGAAAAATACAACAGCCATAGCAACTCTACGTCACGCAAAATCCAGATTTTCCTACTTGGAAATGATAGACAAATAAACACTGAAAACTGGCTCTGAGGAATCCAACTTACTTTCCGAGGGCAAAACACTCAAGTGTAACTGTTGATCCTTTGGCTGCAGGCACATTGTCAGGGAAATGAACTTCTATTTTCGGCTCATATTCACCCATCACACCTATGAAGAGGGAGCACAAGCACCTTCTTCCATCATTTATGAATTACAAGCTATACGGCTGGCACGACGGACGAAACAATGGTGCTGTAGAACTAACAGATGAGAAATAAAAGACACATGAGAAGGCATTCTCTCATGGGCAAACTCGCAGTAGTGCATAATTTAAGTTTACAGACACCAGGATGTTGTGACACCAGCAAAGAATAATTTAAAATATCTGCTAGAGAGAATTCACATCTCTCTTTTTTTTTTAGCCAGCGGCTTTTTATCTATTATTTCAAAGCTTGAACGGGCAGTTTTATTGTTTATACCACTATTCAGGAAAGACACTCAAGATCAGGATCAGACAGTGATGCAACGGGATTTAAATTTATGCAGCTGCATATACAGTACACTGAGTGGAAACTAACTGGCTGAGCCACCAGAACACTCTATGTAATGGTCCAGTGACGTATGGCTCATGTTTAATTCATTCCAGGCAATCTTTATTCACTCTTTCTATGAAAGCATAAGAGTGAATAGAACTACCGGCCACTGAGAATAAGCCTTTGAATTCACGTGAAAGCAGAAGGGAGGCTTTTACGGGGGAATGCAAATTATAAGAAAGCTAAGTCAGCAAAGAGGTGATTTGGGTGCTTTGTTTGCTGGCCTGTATTGAGGAACAACTATTTACTTAGAGCCATTAGCACTCAGTGACTCAGCTGCAGTGAGGCATAACGGGGGAGAAAGAAAGAGCATCCATGCTTGTGTGATGATTACAGACACCTTAAAACAGGAGCGCCATAAAAGAGTCTAAAAGACATGCTTTTCATTGAATGCACCTTACCATCTGTCCTTAGGTTCAGAGATGTCGGCGAGCTTTGAACCTTGCCCTTCGTGATGCTGTTCATCACCACGCAGGTGTAGTTACCCACATCCGAAGGCTCCACTTTGGCAATGTAAAGGTTTCCCGTCTGCTGGGAGACGAACCGCCGATTGTCTTGCTGAACAAAGTACGGGTATTCATTGAAGACCCACGCATAATTAAGGTCTAAAAGACAAAAGAGTGCAAATATGAGCCAGAGACGGACATCCATTGGTACTGAATTTGGGATAATAAAAATGATATATGAGGACAGCATTTACCTCCTGAGGACGTAGGCGTGCCACATAGTAACACCACTCCTTGTCCTTCTCGGACAGACACAGCGCTTCTGGTGTGAACTTTGAAATGGTCTAAGTCTGTGGGGAAAGACATGGAAAAAAGAATAATTCATGCTGGATTTTATATATCAAGGAAATACAAAAGAGCTGCATGTCTAGCAGGCTGTCAACAAGACAATGACAAAAACCCCTAAGAAAACTGTAATGAGACTTGTATTTCTGCAGTGGGTGAGAAGAAGAAAGGGACGCGGGACCTAAATGAGTTATTGGAAATAAATTACAGCCCACATGCACTATTATTAGGCAAACTGTATTAATCTGGGCTGTATTACTGTTGAACAAATACATCGCTCTCAGTTAATCTAAAATGTTATTAAACCTCAAACACGGATGTTTAACAAAGAAAAAATCGGGGACTTTCATCTTTCTTAGGGAACATATGTGTGAGCACAATTATCAGACTAACTAACACTTTGTTAATTGCAGAAGCATGTTTCCCCTCCAATTCCCTCCCATATTCTCAAACGAGTAACAAAAAATGATTTGGGAGAAAATGTTGGAGTCGATTTTTGCACCTGTTCACAATCAGCTTTCTCAGAAGCAGAAACTACAGCTGCATTTAGTATTAAAACGACCCAGAAAATTTCAGCAGGATTTCAAGTCACGTGCTGCGTTGCCTGGCAATTACATATGCAATGTTTGACATGGAAACAGGCTGTAAGTCCAGTCATGTACAGGTTTATGGTGGCTATAAAAAGCAAAAACATATCTAGGGGCTTAAGCTATAGTAGGCTGAGCATGTAATGTATGCTTATTAAACTGATAAATGGGCATCATTTATCTAGCACTTTTGCAGTGCTGTTGACCAAAGTAGTTTTGCACTACAAGTTACAAACAGCCGTTCACACAGACCCTTTTACTCTCTGCAGTGATTTTCTAGATCCTGCACTTTGAATTGGATTTAATTGGAATATCATTGGATTATAATTGGCCTGAATTCTTTGTAAAGTGGCTTGAGATGACTTTTATTAATTGGCTCTATACAAGTAAACCAAACATAACTTTAACCTGTGAAGTGCAGAGGCCAGGGATCGAACAGCCGTTCTCCCCAGTTTCATTTTTATATAAACTTTTTCTCCAACTGTTAAATCTTAGGGGAAAAAGTCTAATAAAATATACATAATTTTCGGTAGCGTAATCCTTTTTTTCTTTTTTAGAGTGGAAATCCCTGACAGTAACTTACAGGCAAACTGCAGGCTGGCTCTCCTGCTGAGGATAGCTCCTACAGTGTTGTAGGCCATACACTGGTACAACCCTGCATCTTGGTAGCGGTCCAGACTGCTTATAATGAGGTTGCCCCCAGACAGACGCCGCCGACGATCCAAGCCCAGATTTATGAGAGTCCCATTCAGTGACCATCTGTGAGAGCAAAGACACCATCAGTCGCAGGAGAAACACACGGTCCATTTCTGTCTACCGACCAAGGTAGTGTGGCAGGAGATGAGCAGAGAGCACAACTCACTCTGCTAACTCACGTCTAGGGAGAATAATATATTGCAGATAACATGATTTGTGCTGGCGTCAAGAAAGTGACAGAACTGCACGTTGAGACGACGAGGAGAATTTGTGGTTATGAGGTTTTACTTTTCTGTAAATGCATCAGCAGAAACATCGTCTTAACTCATGCATAGAGTCATGGACAAGACGACGTGTATAAACGTGAGCACATCAGCCAAAAGTAACTACTTACGGGCATCTGAATGGCTTCTGCACTTACATGGTTGACTGGTTTCATGCTTCTGCCTGTCATATCTCACATCTGTTTCATGACTGGTACATTTTTTTTTTATCCCTGCCTTTCATGCTTTCCTTTAATGTCTGAATGAAGACCCTGTTAGATTTTTTTTTCAATTTTTTTCAAATGATCTGCATTTCAGAAGAATCTTTCATATCTCTAACCTGATATACCTCATGGTTTCTAACACACTTCTCTTGGAATCAAGTGAACTCTAGCCTGAATACATGATACCTCTTTTTCACAATGTTTTTAATCTGCTAAAATGCAGTCATAACACTAAGTACTACGAAATTCACATCTATTTTAGAGTTTTGCTCATTTGTTCACATGTATATGTGAGGATATTCATATGAAATTCTAGAATGGTGGTGCCAATAGCGGCAGCCTACTGCAGTAGCTCCCTGCATTGTTATCAGTGTTTGCAGAAAGATTTTGTACACCTTCTAATAATGTCTGTTGGGGGAGCAGCATCAGATCTACTCACTTAGAGAAACTAAACAAACTGATGAAGAAAAGTGCCTCTGTTTTGGTGCCTCTGGTGCTGAAAGGAGGATACTTCATAAAATGAGGAAGATCATGGACAACCCTGAGCATCCTCTTCACAGGACAGTGATTGCGTCTTGTGTCTTGTATTGTGTTTTCAGTCTTCAGCTTCTTCAGGTCAGATCTGCTGCAACACAGACCAGTAAAGGATTTCCTTCCTGCCCACTGCGTAATAAAGTTTTTTTTGACTTGAACTGAATATACGCTGACCAACTGGCTTTGTTGGTTGAAAGGGCAGATGTTTCAAGCAAGCAGGGCATTAGGTTTGATCCACTCTCACAAGACTTATTTTTCTTTTCAAAAATAGTAACATGTAATTTACATATTGTTGTTTAAATAATGTTTTTAATTAGACAAAAAAAGAGAAAACAATACACTTTGTATCCAGTAGTCCTTTCTACAGAAAAAAATACTTACTGAAATACAGTAATGTCCAAACTTAGGTCATATGGCAACACTATTCATCAGCTGTTTATATATCCAAATAGACCTTGAAATGCATTTTAAAACCTCTTTTATATTCTTTATTTAGCTCTGACACTACTTGGTGCTGCAGCTATCTCAGTCTCCCCACAGGGATCATTAAATTTTAATCTTACAGTATCATACACAAAGCCATCTTCTGCTATTTAAGGGGAGCAGAAGATAACAGTTTTCAGAGCCATCATCAGTCTAACCTTAATCACCTCTTCCCTGTCACATCATATTTGCATAATGTGACATTATTCCACCTTTGACTTTTCATTAGGGCCAAACATTAGCACTTAGCAAGAGGTAACAGTGGGGCTGATGTAACAATGGATGCCTTTTAAACATTTTTCTTCACCCCCTATTACATTCTTCTCACACTTTACAGTCGTGGGAAAAAATAATATTTGCGCAGTGGCTTTAGATTGCACCATCAAATAAATGAGGCATCTGAAAAGAACTCTTAAAAATCACAAGGTCAAACCACTGATTTAAAGAACTAAATTTCAGCTAAAAATGCTTCTGTTTCATTATCTGACACTGTGGCCCTATATCTTTTATTTTTTAAATGCTATTCAAAAACTGAGCGCTGATATGTTCAAGGACAGAGTCCTTTAAAAATGGTCCTTCATTTTCATCCAAGCATTGAAAGTAGCAAATTCTACCCATCAGCCATCTTCTTTTCTTTTGGGTTCCTTAAGTGGATATTAAAGACGTGGAGGCCATAATGGCAGACTTTCTGAAAGGTTTCAAGTCTGACCCTAAAAACTATTTTCTGAAAAAATATATCCCATCCATTAAATGATGATGAGTGTTTGCTGCCACATTCACTACAGTTAAACTGATTAATGTATGGGCATTAACTCTATTTCTTTTAAAGGCACTACAATGAACACTTCAAGGAATGGGAGGACTGAATCCATGCCTGAGGGTTGTTGTGTCCGTTTACTTGCATTCAGCTCTGTGACCATCACGATTTTTAACCTACACTTGACCTGCTCTCAAATGCCTCTGCTGCTTTGTGTTGCTATAAACTTGGATGAGGGCAGGTGATTGACAACAGCCACAGACATTAAACTGCTTTAATTTCATGAGGACATATTCTCGAGCCATTTGACCACAGAGAATATGCATATATATATATATATATATATATATATATATACACACACACACACACACGTATATATTCCTGTGGTTCCAAGCCACAGGATTCGAATCTCAGGCCAAGTAATCGTTCCACATGTCTCCTTGCATTTACAGCCCACTGCAGAGAAAGTGCTCTCTTCTTTCGGCAATCAGGCTTTTTTCTTTGAGTTATTATGCGGCTACTGTGTGCATAGCATGACAGTCTTGTATCTTTGTGAGTGACAAAAATGGCAGAAGGAAGGAAAAAAGGGAAAAAAGAGAAGATGGGCTGAAGGAGCAGGGAGAGCGCATTTACACTTCAAGAGAAAAGCCAGAGAGGTGCTGAGGGCATGCAGAGCCCTGCACAGTCGGCCTGACAAGACATCATGTTAAACAGCCTCATCTTACCTTTAATCAGGACATGGAAATACCTGCTTTTAGGATGAGAATGTGAAAAATCTGAAATAATGAGCGTACGCACTCCACACCACCATCATGCGCCTCATGTGTCCTGGCTGAGCTGCATCAATTCCAGTGCTGAACAGCAACGACATCTGCAAGCCATGCTGGTTGGTGCTAACTGGTGTCTAGCAACCTGCGTTTTTCTCTTGCCGTTTTATAAGACAAGATGATCATTAAGATGCAACACACGTGTCTCTGAGATACTATCTGGTGAGACCAGAGGCAGATTGGTGGAGTGGTAGTCAATATGAGTTAGTAGAGCCATAATGACACCACCGCTTGGACTGTCTATATGCATTTCAATCTAATTAGCAGAAAATAAATGAAAAAATAAAGCACCTTGCTTTCTCACTTGAAAAACCATAATTTTGCAATTAACAATCCTTTTCTTTTCTTTTTATTCCCGCTAGGAGCTAAAATGATTAAAATTGGCTTTGCATGAGTGGGAGGCAGTAAGTAAACAGAATGATCAAGAACAATTTTTACGATTTGAAGGAAGAGTATGAGGCTGGTTTTAAAAGGAAAAGATCAATTAAAGTCAGGACAACAAAAGTATTTTCGTCATTTTTGTTTTAAATTTTAAGATGTAGTCTAATTTGTTCCACAAAAAGATGTCTTTTTCAGTATAGCTGAAATAAGATATCTCACATTCACATTTTGGAAGTTATTTTACAATATTTTACCCATTTGACCTTGTATTTATATAGCTTCCCGAACGTGATACCTGATTTGCACATCGAACATATTGTTTCATAAAATGTGAAGCTTGAAGCAGCTAATAGAAGCCTACATCATTTGGTAACTATCATGGTACCAGTTAATTTCTTTTTGACATTGATTATTTAATAAGTTGAAACCTACAGTTTTAGAAAAAGGCAAAGACTAATTATTTTAATGAACATGATAAAAGACTCGCAGCCTGTCCAAGAACATCTGGGATGGGCTCCAGCAGACCCCTGTGACCCTGGACGGGAAGAAGCGGATATAAATAATGGATGGTTGGTAAACGATGGCCTGGAGAATGTTTAAATTGAACATAAATAAGAAAACCTGTGCTGTATTTACTCGTAGTGTAATTTCTGAGAAGAATTTTCATACAGACTGATGCAATCCCCCTGCAACCTGTTGTTACACTCTCTTTACCAATTACTAGACTTTACACAGGTTCTTCTTTTTACAATAACAGTGCTTCTCTTCCATTGTCAAGCAACTCTGAAGAGAATTTTCAAAATACCTCACAGGAAATGCACATCAGACGTGTGCCCATTTATGAAGCGAGTCATTAGCAGGTGGCTCTATGCAGTAGATAACATTACACTTAACCTTTAATAAACAGTTGGTTACTGAGCACAAATAAAACTTTGAAGAGAAGAACACAAATAAAAATCATCTCACCTTGGGCATATAAGAGAATTAAATGGAGAGAGGTCTTCACTGACTATTATTCATTTCTAAAGGCTTGCTCACACTAAGTGCTACTATTATAGCTGTAACAAAGAGAACGCTGCGGAACGGAAAAAAAAACTTTCCCTACAACTCCACATGAAGTGCTGATTATGTGGCGGAAACTCAGTTTTTATACACATAATAAACCACAAAGCTTTTGCACTGATATTATATGTTTTTAAACTAATAATGTGATGGTACCTGTACTGAGGGGACGGCGTTCCCTTAGCGTCACATGTAAGAGTTGCTTCTTCTTCTATGGAGTCGACAGGGATGAACAAGTCACCTGGCTCCATCCTCCACCGTGGACCATGATATGATCCACTGTCCAGACAATCTACCACAGGAACAGGAACAGTCTCAGAGTTAAAACAGAAAAAGTCAGTTTGACTCATAAAGGCCTTAATTATGCCTCTAATTTCTAAAAATAGCATATAAATAGTATCATAGAGAGGCTTTGAAAACATAAGACTGAGAAACATAGGAAGTGACTCATGTTTTATATAACCCAGAGGTGCTGCAAAATATTCTTTCAAACAATGAAACTGACAAGAATCAGCAGATGAGATTGCAATTAAGTCCAATAAATACACATTAATTTTCTAATTAAAAAATAATCTGAGTTATTTTTTAATCATTCATCATTAAAAACACTGAATGGTAAGAACATAGTGAACTCTTTGGATTAATTAATTTCCCAGAAATGTGATCTGATCTTCATTAACGTTATAATAATAGACAAACACAATATGCTTAAGATGAGAACACACAAACAATTATAATTTCTTGTGTCTTTATTGAACACAAACATCAAACATTCACAGTGTTGGACTAAACAGAAGAGAATATTTTGAGTTAAGAGCCTTTTGGCAGCAATGACTTTAGCAGAACACTTTACTGACTTTAGATGGGACCGCCACAACATTCAGAAGACATGTTTGACCATTCCCCTTTATAGAACTGCTTTAGCAAAGACACATTTGTAGAAGTTCTGCTGTGACTGACTTTCTTGAGTTTATTCTACATCTGGGTGACGTTAAGCTCTGACAGCAAAGCAAGCCCTAATCCTGATGCTCTCTACACCATACCTCACACACACATAGGACTGAGTATTCTCCCTGAACAACCCAACTTTTCTTTTATCATTCCAAGAAACATTTTCCCATTAATGTTGTAGATGGCCAAATTGCTCTTTGAAAAACTTGGAAAAGTATGGCAGACACACGAACAGAGATGTTTGCCAGCTCCAGAGATGTCTTCAAGCCTTTAGCTGTTACTTACGGTTTGTTCTTTACTTCAGTAAGGATTTTTTTTTTTGATCTGCCTTCAGTGTCATCTTTCAGGACTCCCTCTTCTAGGAAGACTAGACAAAGTACTAAACTGTCTCCATTTCTAGACAATTTGTCAAATTTTGGAGTGATGGATGCCTTAACTCTTACAGATTGTCTTGTGGCCCTTTCTAGTTTTATGCAAATCAACTACTCTTGATCATTGTTTACAGAAAACTCATTTTGACAATGCACAATTCACATCAGCGGATGCATCTGCATAATCAAACTTAAAATGTTGGAGTGCCTTTGATCAATCAAAACTATCTCTAAAGCACACATGCAAACTAATTTCATTAATTCAGGTGTGCAATCTGCTGACTCCAATTAGATTTCAGTGCAGTAATTAGTCTACAGGCTCACCTATTTTTTTTCCATCAACACTTTCCATTTTTACAGTGATTAATAAAGTCACAAGAAATTATAATTTCTTGTGTGTTATCTTAAACACACTGCATTTGTCTGTTGCAACTCAGATGAAGATCAGATCACATTTTAGGGAACATTAATGTGGAAAACCAGTTAATTCCAAGAGGCTCCGATAAAATTTTCCTTCCCACTAGATATTCCATGTCAATAATTATTTAGAGGACTAATTCCTATTTTTTCTCAGTGAATACAAGCATTATGAACATTATTTACCAATAAATGTCTTTTATGGAAGGGAAAGCTTTTGCTCTGTGCTTTGGCAGTAAAAAGATTAAAGAATAAAAGCATCATATCTTGCCATCAGGTCATAATCACAGTGGAGCGAGGAAGAAGATTGAGACTATTGTGTTTGAGGTGTGAATGGACGTCAATACTGAGGAGTGTTCCTTTAAACCAGGCTTCCTATCATCTCTGACATCTTTTCACCTAGCATCCTGCATTTGTGAATGTCCAAACGTGAAAAAAAAATCATTACTTACATAAAAAGGTACTTTACCTGTCAGACAGTCGATGATTGATAAGAGGAGAAGCTGTTTCCATGGCAGCGTCATCTTTGGCAGCCAGGGGTAAATGAGACTTTCATTCAATAAGCCTTAAAATGGCACTTGCGTTCTCGGAGAGAGAGGAGAGTGACCTGTTGAAACGAGAATTTTGCCCTTAAGTACCGAAAATCCCCACAGATTTATATGTTATGCCTTTTAATATCCTTTCAGGAGAAGATCAAGTAAGTGATCTTCTGGAAAGGCTGGGTGAGGGAATAGAATTTTGACAAAAACTAAGTCTGGTGCCAGATCTGCAAAACTTCTCCACTCCATTCTCACATTTCCAATCAATGAAATTCCAGTCAATGTCACTTTGTGTCCTCCGAGATTTCAGAGGCTGATAGCAGAGGCATACGGGGGGCATCCATGCCAAACTATAACGGAAGCAACCAACACCTAAGCTCATCCTTCACTTGGACGAATTCACTCTCTGGCTGACGAATTCACTCTCTGGCTGCCTGAGGAGACTTGGACCTGGGAATTGGGTGCCATCCAATCAATTAGATTCACCCACAGCAGCATGTGTCTCCCCACATGCTGGTGTGAATCAAGACAGCCTGATGAGGAAGCCATTCCTCTCAGGTCCATAATCAAGAACAGGTTTGTCTGCTTGTAGCATGTGTTACAAATTGCGATGCACTGAGCAAGTAATGACCCAATAATGAAATGTCAAACATGCACACAACGGAGAACTGGCAGTAAAGCTGCTTTTAAGCGGAAAGGGCAGCATGTGAGGAGGATATGCAGGAAAAGTACACACTACTTTTGTCTGCACCTGTATGAATAAGCCGATCTGCACATGTGGAAAAAGCCCACAAAATTTCCTCAAGAACTGTTCAAGATAAGGCCAGGGACAGATAATAACATCCATCTGCTGAATGTCACACAACCCACACACACCTACACACCAAACTTGCTTCCTAAGCAAACACATACAGTATTAGATCCAGCCTACACACACACACACACACACACACACACACACACCAACACACACACACACACACACACACACACACACTCACTCATTTACACTCTCCATTTAGAAGACATAAGCCGTGATATGTGGCTCATTTGTGGTCTAATCCTGAGGCGAGTCTGGTTCAGAAAACTACTTATGGAGAGCCTAATTGTTTGTCAGCTGCCTGGATGTCAAATCAGACATGTGGGGTCTCAGCCAGGATTTTCTTCTCTACCTTTCATGTTTGCTCAGTCTTTTTTCTTCCCCCAAAGTCTGCAAAATTGGATTGGTACGCTTCATCTCTAAAAGAGTCCTGCATGCCGTACCTCAGTGATAGGCCCACACGGTGTAAACTGCTGGCACCTCAGGACCCAGGACTGGTGTGTGGAGGGCACACTCCTACTGACTTTAAGTGTTATGGTTTGAATTCGCCGTGGAGTTTTTCACCAACAACACGTTGTATCTGATGATGCTGTTTTATGTTTTCCTTTGTTTTCCAGTCTATCTAATCACTAAGCTAAAAAAAGTCTGTGTTATATCTGTATACACAACATATAACATTTTCCACACACATATATGCACATACAGGAGGAAAGAAGCCCACAGGTGCCCAGCCACCCACATGGACATGCACACTCACACACACACACACACACACACACACACACACACACACTCCTGGATAATAGTAGTGGAAGGTGAAGATGACGCTTTGCAGAGTGAATCACTTTCACTCTCAATCAAG
>JAOWBL010000022.1:4955192-4975166 GCA_028564865.1 Zenarchopterus dispar | reverse complement strand
CCATCCATCCATCCATCCATCCATCCATCCATCCATCCATCCATCCATCCATCCATCCATCCATCCATCTATCCATTTCTATTTCTACTATGTGTTGTTAAAATCAATAATGATCCATTTTTCAAAATGTTGATATTCTCATGTTCATTTATAAATTCTGCTCTTATCCTGCCGTCTTTATGCTGTTTTGGTTATTGTTATCAAAATTGTTAATATTTCCTGTTACTAATATCTTGCAGGTTCACTGGATAAAAAGAAAAAGTCTTCTGAATCCAGAGAAGACTTTTCATAACCACGATTACATGTCTTTTCCCGGAAAAAGGAGTCACGCCATTGTGCCAGGGCTCAAACCTTTCTCGGAGTACAAACTCACCGTCAACGTTTTTAACAAGAAAGGAAATGGGCCCAAGAGTGATCCTGTCACCTTCAGCACCCCGGAGGGAGGTGAGGTGACATCAGCATACAGTAAACAACCTATAGCAGGACACTGATTCCTAAGAGCATCTCTCAGTAAGCCCTCACATCCATACAGCCTAATCTCCAATACAACTCTTATCAGCAAGTTCCACATCACAGCAAAAAGGTCTTTACATTCACTTCCTTCGGCCATGCAGCAAAACTAAGATATGACTCTACAAAACCAGGATTTGACATCTGGGTCATATTCATACTACCATGTGAGAAAGTCTATTCGAACACTTGCCACCTTCTGCCCCAGTTTAGTCAACAAAATTACTTGATTAGGTAACCCTGCCATCTGCTGGTTTCTTATAAGAAAAATGTAAAGTCTGTTGCAAAATACATGTGGTTTGATAGTAACCTGAATTTTGACCAGCACAACTCCTGCAAACAGCTTTTTTTCCTAATCAGCTGAGAAATATTCAGGAAAAGTTATCTACTCCATATTTAAAAGAAAAAGCCCGTCTTATCTGCTTTCATCTCCCCAGACCATGACTCGTACAACACCCTTGCTACTTGCTTCCTTGGATCTTACACCACCAGACAAATGCAGTTAGTCTGTGGCTTCTTTCAAAGCTCTTCCCCAAACTTTTTTTTTTCTAAATTAAAGCTTTTGGAAATGTTTGATAAGTTTCTGTTTTTTATATAATCCCATTTTTCATGCATTTTCATTTCGTTTCTACTTTTACTCACATGTTTAATCTTTTTCTTATTTGCTTTGAGTGTTTGTACTTTATGATATTGTTATTATGCTTGTTATTATACTGGTCCGGGAAATGCATTAATGTAAGCGTCTTTCATCTAGTTCCAGGGTTAGTGCCCATCCTCACTGCCTCCAACAGTCAGAAAGACTCCATTCTGCTGGTATGGGGACCGCCGCTGGAGGCAAATGGCATCCTCTCTGGTTATCTCCTTCAGTACCACCTCCGTATGTACTTACAGCATGTTTTATGCCTACCTGCCTTTTGATGTGCATGCTGAGGACCTCTGAACTCGTGGGACTATTTTCAATAACAGATTTTTTTTTTCCCTTGCTGTAGTTCAGCACTTTGTCTGTCACATGAGTTGCTGTGGGCGAAGCAAAAACTGGAGTGCAGAGTTAGCTGAGGGGAAATAAGTCATGAAAAGGCCAGAAGGGAGAAGCTGCAGAGGGGGTGGCACTGCAGTTTATCTTTACACCCGCAGAGGGTTTGATTGCTGCTTTGAAAATCTATAAACCTGCTCCAAACACTTCCAACTACCAGTGCTTAGTTATCATGTGGGACAGATGGTGGCACTGTTTAACACCAAACACTCCACTTGAATCTGCAACAGCCCACTTGTGAAGGCTGCTTTAGATTTGTTTTTTTCATTTAACAGCTCCTTTTTTGTTTCTTCTTAATATTTTTTTGGCTGGATTGACGGTTTCCTTTGCAAAAGAAACTCTGAAGCAAACGCTGGTTTTGCCTCTCATTTTAATTTCATTGATCATTTAGCATTCATCACTCGAAAGCATTTCCTCATGCAAGAAAAGCGCCTTTATGCTTGAGTACAGTTGGGGGGAACAAGTGAGTGAGGGGGTTTTATTACGACCTCTCTCTGTTTTCAAAGCCCACGCTCTCTTTGGCTGACATTTCTGAAGTCTTTTGTGCAAAATGTAAAGGCAGAGACAGCCCTGCACCGCCTCCACCTGCACCCACAGAGTCTGGCCAGCTCTTCATTACACGCTGTCCCTTTCTCCTCTCTGCCTTTTTTTTTTCATATCAGATGTCAGACTTGCACAACTATTCTCAGACAGCAGGTGTGGGTGTCATTTTATGTTCTGTTTACTGCATATTCTCTTAATAAATACAACAATTGCACAATAAGTCCGGCCTGCACGTCTACGGAACTGTTTTGCGATTAGTAAATGAGTCATTTTGTCGTCACAAAACATTTAAAATATGCAGTGTGTTTTTTTTTTACACCACGCAAACATCGGTTCTTAAACAGTGTTTAAAAAAAAAAACTTGGCACGTTAGCTCTCAGCTCCATTTCCAACATTCACACAGCAGCGACATCACTGAGGGGGCTTTCAGGAGATCCAGGATAAGTGCGGTGCTTTCAACAGTCTGCTCACATTCTGCACTTTGATGTATAATGCATGTTTGCTGATATGGTATACTACAGTACTTATTTTGACTGTTCTTTATTCCTTTCTACTACCTTTCCTATGTTTTGTTTGAGCTCTTTCTTCCTTTGTTTTTATTCTATTCTTTCTATACCATTATGTATGCATTACTAATTCAGTCAATTTCAACTGAACTGAATTCATTTGAGTTTTTCTTCATAATATCTCCCAATTTGCAACATTTCCTGCGTATCTTTTTTCTTTCATGTCTCCACCTCCTTGTCTTTTCATCCTTTGCCACTTGTTTACACTCCCATCTTTCTGAGCTTTCTGTTCCCCCCTTTCATCTTCTTGCTTTTCTTCATAATGTGTTCCTCCTCAGCTCACCTGTCACGACTTGTATTTCCCATATTCACTTTCCGCATGAACTAGCTTGACATCTCCTCGGCTTCCTTCGCCCTCAACCACTGACCCCCCCCTATAGCTGTGTTCCATTAATATAAAACATGACCCAACGGTGATGACTTTTTTGGCGTTGGGTCGTCATAAGCTCATTCTGAACTAAACTGACCTGACATTTTTCTTTCTTGTCTATAGTAAATGAGACTTCACTTGAGGTGATTGATTCCCAAGAGATGAACATCACCGAGGCTGACATCACCCAGTGGCCCCTTAAAGGATTGGAGGAGGACAGCCTCTACCGCTTTCACCTCAGTGCCTGCACTCGAGCGGGTTGTGGACCTCCTCTGGCCCAGGAGAGCAGGACTGTAGCAGCAGCAGGTGAGTAAATCAAATCATCGCTGGCGGTGGGGTTATTGTTTGCGTTTGAAAACTCCATCTGTGTTTTTGAAACCCACTGTTTTGCTATGGATACAGATACGTGGAAATAAAAGCAAATACGCATATGGAAACTGTGAACTCCCAACGCATTTGAACACAAAAAGCAGAGAAGCTTGTTCCTACCCCACTGAGTAGAAATAACTTCTTATGAACATCTTACATAATTGCCAGCTCGATGGTTGCTGGCTGGACATGTTGATTTCTCTTTCATTTACAATTCCTTCCTTCAATTACTAGATATTTGGTTTCTTGCTGCCCAGTCAGTGTCCTGCACTGGCCAGTCCAGAGCACATGTTTCTTGGTCTGTAGTCTTGGACCACTGCAGCGTCTGGTAGGCTGAGTGCTGAGCTGGATCACCGAGCTATCCCGCCCGTCGCGTGCACCACTGCTTTGGATCGCTACAGTGTCCAGTGGGTTGCACTTTACATCCAGTTGGATAAGTAGTGTCTTTTTTAGTCAAACTTTAGGAAAATTTGGCCTACCATACATTTCTTTTTCTTTGGGAAATTCGTTAGTGAACTACTCCCATAATTATTGTCCTTTGAGAGGCCCACTTCTGGCTCAACTCCAACTTTACAACATGCAGCCTCATATGGCTCGTAAATATGATATGGAATCAAAAAAAATAAATAAATCAAATTGCCGGACTTCTGAGATAATATCAAATCATAAGTCTTCCACAGTCATGCCTCACAGCTGGTATGAGCTCCTCCTGGACAATAATCTTCAGTCTCCAAACACAATTTCCCCCAAGCCTCAAATACTCAAACCATTGCCATGTTTACATTTGAAGCCAGATAATTGAATCCGACATAAATATAATGTTGTAGGACAGTTTTCCAACCTTGATGACCACCATCCTGCATGCTTTAGATGTCTGCTTGCATCAGCATACCTGATTCAATTTGATAGCCATCATCAGCTTGTCATCAAGCTCTATTAATGATGCAGACATCATATCAGGGTGTGTTGAAGCAGAGAAACTTCTAAAACATGCAGGAAAGTGGCCTTCAAGGACCAGAGATGAGAAACACTGTTCTACATGACCCACTCCTGTGTTTTCAATAAAATGCTGGGCAAGCTTTTTTCCCTGTAATTGCAAGGCATGTCCAATTTTACAACCTTATCTTTGATTACAGGTACAAAACTGATATATTAAACTGCTTCTGGTAAACCACCATGCAATAAAAAGCCAGTAGAACAAATAGAAAGAAAAGTTTTGTTTCCCTAGCAAATTTTAAATATATTTGAAATTATCATTATTGTGGACATACAGTAGCTTCATAATCACTGGCACAGAATCAAACATTAACTCAATAAGGCAGGATGCCAGTCAGCAAGAGTCCTATAAAATGATGGCAGTGGACAGAAAGAATGAGTATCATCTCTAATTTAACAACAAAGAAGGATGGAAAAAAAGACTGAACACTTGGAATGGGCTCAGACAGACCATTTCAAGACTTTTCACAGATGAATTCAAATTTGAGATTGATGGCAGTAGCAGAAGGGTATATTTAAGCAGACATGGTGTATGAAGATGGCAGTAATGTTCATGTTTGCATTTCGTTGATAAGGATTCATATTGCAGCAAGGTTCTGACCTCATACACATTCAAAACCTTTCAAGAGCTACTTGAAGATCAAAAGAAACCAGAAAAGCTTTCACATAATGCTGGGAGGACATGGGTTATGGGACTTTGCACAAATGTATGGAGCTCATGCTGTTGCATGTTGTTATTAAAGGGGTAAAAAATGTCCAAACACATACTAAAATATTCATGGATGTTTTTACTTAATATTGAACTGTAATTATCATCTATGTAGAAAACTGTTATAAATTAGAACTAAAAGAAAAATATGAAGCACTTTACTTAAAAGAAAAATATGAAGCACTTCACTTGCTATTTGAAGGTTTATGTATGTATGCTAAATGAATAAAACTAATTGGAATAGGTTTCTTGTTTGTGACACCGCTGCTTTAAACTGCACAGTGAAATTGCCTTCCTTGTATCTTTGTGAATGCTTGTCACAGTTTGAATTTGGAATCTGCCTTTGTCATGTAACAATGGTTGATTATTCATAAAATCAGCAGTGAAGGATACAAGTGAACCTAAACAGACATAAACAGCAGGATTAATAGTAGTAATAATAATAACAAGCAAAAGGACTTTTCGTTTTTTTATTTATTCATTTTGTGGATTGGGAAAAATATGTTGTCTAAAATTGGATTGCTGGATTTATATTTCTTTTGAAGTTTAGTAGCAGACTTGTGACTATTTCAGAATCAACTTTATTCGCTAAGTTTGTGCAAACAAACGAGGAATTTGATTCAGCCGACTTTGTCTCTCAAGGTACAGTAAAGAATAACATAAAATAAAGAGAAATAAAGCCAGAGGATTTCAAAAAACTATGTTCACTATATACAAGACAGGACCAATATTTACAGATATGAAGAAATTGCACAAGTATTCCTCTGACACTCTGTGTTCAGCAGCGTGATGGCCTGGGGGAAAAAACTGTCTCTGTGACGGGTGGTTTTGGTCCACAGTGCTCCGTAGCACCTTCCAGATGGGAGAAGTTTGAAGAGTTTGTGTGCATATTTTGTGTCCTTCGCATTCTCTCTTGAAATCAGACTTGTGGATACATGACAGTAGTAACTCAGATGTATAAGAAGTAAACACCTGTCTAATATTGAGTAGGTCTTAATAATGCTGCTATTAAAGTCAGACAGATGTACTGGACATGGAGAGGACAAAGAAGAGCTGGTTATGTTCTGTCAGGTATGAAGAGGATAGCAATAGATCTTTTGAGCCCCGTGTGATGTTGGGCGGGGTCTTTGTGGACTGGACTTTCAGAGATGCAATCAGATGCTGTCAGATTGATATCTAGGGAGTTTGGAGGCCAGATAAACACTTCAGAAGAGGCCCACTGGAGTCCTGCTGGGGGAGGCTGCCAGGGAGCACTGTTTCCATATCTGAAGTGGTGTGTTTTTATCTACAAAGATGTTTAGGTAGGTAGAAAATGTCAAAATAATATCCACTTTTTCCCAGCAGATCATTGCAATGTAACGAAACAGGCGGTGTTTCTCACTCTGATCTTCCTGTGGTTTTAATGCTATGAGATGATGAGGAAAACAAGTATGTGGCAGTTTTCCTGATGGGATTTTTCCATAATGCTAACATTAAAAAGTTACCTCCATCCAACTAATCGCATGCTACTGCTTCTGCAGACACAAAACAAGAAGTTGCAAGCCAGTATTGAGAAACTTCATGTGCTTTTAGAGAAATAAGACAGAACTGGAATTCTGTTTAGTAAAATGATATCAGAGACCTAAATATTCACTCACTATTTTCAGGAATATTGGTGAGTATTTGCAGACACTTGTATCAGTATCAGAACCTACAGGAGAGCCATAATTTTGGAATCGTTAATCTTTTCAGTCATGAAGTCAAACAGGAGCAAGTTCTACCACGAAAGATAGAGGGTGTACAGAGACGACATAAAGTCACCTATATATATATATTACAACCTCATGTTCAGGATTTGGACTTTACCATCTGGTAAAGCCACTTTGCAGCCACAAGTTTGTGCAATTAATAGATCTTAGGGGTTAGTTATGGCCATGACTGCAAAGTGTTAAATTTTAGAAAACTTTAAGAACCACATGAGCATAGGGTGGGTGGTAAACTCATGTTTTGTTGAATGTTTTTCTTACCACTCTTTCTACAGGACAAAGTAGACATTACTTCTGATGAGATTTTTAAGATAAGGCACTTGGAAAGTTTTAATTGATCAGGGGATAGATTGGAATTTCACAACACAAAAAGTAATTTAATTCAATGTCTTTACAACAGGTGTCAGGAAACAATACACTATTGGACATTATGCTGCTGCTACCAGGCCACCAACCACCACTGTGGAGTCAGTTGGCAATTAGCCACCTGTGGCTCTCCGTCTGTCCTGTTTGAAAGCCACAGAGATTAAGTCATCACCATCAGCAATGTCCTTGCTATTACTGGGACTGCTGTGATTTAAACAAATGATAACATGTAAATCTAAATAAAATTTTGACTTGGGAATGAGCATGATTATGGTAATTGGTGGCTGATCACAGCGCTGTAATTATGTAGTGGCATACTGGATATCAACAACATTCTAATCTTGTGAACCCCTAGTTTATCTCCAGTTACATGGAAAAAGTGCATCTATAAACACCCTCATCACCAATCAGCCAAATGAGTAGGGCAATGTTGACGTGCTGGATATGAAAACAAATTCTATTTCTTTCTTATTTAAACAGTTTTTTTCTTTCTTTTCTTTTGAAATATATTGCTAAAATTTTGGATGTGATTGTGTTTGAGTACCATAAACATTTAAAGATATAGTATTAGTAAAGGAAGAATTAAAACTAGAAAATAATAGCAGCACACGATTTAAGTAATGTAACAGATATCTGACCGATCAAAGCAACAGCAGCTGTTCACACAAATCTTTTCATATTAAAGCCACTCTATGTAGTAATACCCCATCTGACCACATAAGGGCATCATATCACAAGAACATTCATGAATGAACTGCATCTCTAGTGGGACAAAGTGGTACTACAAGATATGCCTACAAGTCATACATCGACACAACAGATCTATATGCCCCATGTGGTCACAAGTAGCATTATTATGTAAAGTGGCTTCAACAAGTGCTTTGTCAAATCACATGCACACGTCAGTGTGCTTTATAAATATTACAAGGAGATTCTCTTGACCACTGAGGACCCAAGAAATGTTTACTGTTTTTCATGATTAAATAATGAAACCCATAGGAACTTTGTGGGACAGTTATAAGGTCTTTATGAATTACAGAACTTGCATGACTTACATCGACCTCACTTAACTGCATTCTCCCAAGTCGGTGACTCGAGTGAACACCTGGGAGGAGAGAAGACACCATTGAGTATAATGTCTGGATCCAGATATTTATCTGTATATTATGCAAAGATTTTCGCAAAGTTGTGGTATGAGTTAAGAAGCAAAAACTGTAATGGCTAAAGTTGTAAAAACTCCAGTTGCAATGAAAAAAATCTTTCCCCATAACTGAATGTTAAAAAAGAAAAAAAAAATCCTCAGAGCTATTAGATGCATTGTTTGTAAATGTGGCTTAGCAGAGGCACGATGGGGAGATAAAATAGCTCTGTTTCAAAGAGCTGCCCTCAGGGTATGTTAGTCACAATGCAGCAGAGAGATTTATGGATGCCAGTAGCATGGAGCAGGCCCTTCATGAATCCAGGGACATAACGGAGAGGGATGGAGTGAGACAGGAAAAGAAGAATGCACATAAATTAGTGAGACCTGCTTTTATGGTTTTCCGATTAGAAATGAGCTTTCTGACTAAATGAGCTTTTAATTGTAAGATGTGCTTGGGTGAACAGCTGCTTGTCAAAAAAATCATATGTACACATTTAAGAATGGTGTACCTGAGCAAAAGAAACTATGTAGATCTCTGCAGATGCCTTTGTCTGAAAAGCTTGTGACACAGAGAGAAGCTAAAATGAGAGATGGGGGAAAAAAATACAGAAACATTGGTCAAAACAAGAGTACAAAAAGCTGAGAGAGGAGCGCTTGAAGCAAAAGCAGAACATAGAAAAATATCTCCTTTTTTCCAAACATCATAAGATAACAGAACAGCAGAGACTGAACAGGCTGGAAAGTCAGCAAAAAGAGGAACACACTAGATTTCTCAAAAGTAACATAATAAAATAACCAGCATCTAAAAGATTGCTTCTTAAAATTTTGTCGAGGGGCTGAATTGAATTTTAAGCTTAAAGCAGCAAGAGATGGACATTTTTCACCACTGGATTTTTCCAGGCCCACTCACCCCTGGTCGCTGTGGTCCATTAGTACAATTAACAGTCTAACAAAATGTATAATATTTAAAATAAAGATGACTGATAAGTGTTAGGTCTTTATTAACAGCTCAGAAGTCAAGCCATGACAGTCCTAATTGCTCAGTGGCTAAAGTAGCGAGAGCCAGCAATTAACCATAGCTAGCCATCAATCAAAAGGCCATAACCCTAATTATGTATACATTTGTGGATTTATATAATTACAAAAAAAAAAACAAAACACTCAGTCATTATGGATTTGAAACCTACCTATGGAGACTAAAATGCTTTTGAGCCAGGTTGTTAATATGTTTCTGCTGCAAAGTTAGACTTTCTAACATGGATGTCAATGGAGACTAACTCGGTTTTGGACCAAGCTAGATGTAGCCGTTTATTTGTGATTAGATGTCTCGGGACGCATTTTAACGTGAGCTCTGAAAAGACTAAAGAAAGAAACAATGGACAAGAAATCGAGAAAGGCCAAGCAAGTGACCGAGCAACAGTGAATCATGGTGTCACAAAAGAGTGAATTTTTTTTTAAAAAGTTCCTTTGTAGTGCTTTAAAAAGTAAAAAAAAAAAAAAATAGAACCACAATTATCAATATTTTACTGAATAGTCAATGTGCTCAGTAGAACATTGATTTTCAGGCCAAAACACATTGTACAATAACACTTTGTTTTTCAGATATAAGATCAAGTTGGGCACAAAATATTCAGTTTGAGAAATGTAAGTAAATATTTACAACAGATAATATATTTGTTCCAAAGATTCAGTTCATGAAAGAAAAAGAAGAAAAATAAACTTCTGTCACATATCCACTATTATTTTTCAAAGCAGAAAAAAATCCAATAATTGATCTTCACTGATTAAATAATGATATCTTGATTACTTGTACCTGTGTGTTTGTGTAAATCTGCCTGATCTACAAACCTTTCCACGTATCTGTAATCTTTGCTTGTATTTCATTTTATTTTCTTCCGTCTGAAGATTAGAGCCCGTCTCCAGCTGTGGCTCCTGTTCAAAACAGTGAATATCACTGCCTGCAGCTGATAGCTAGTCAGCCTAGACGTGGTGGAAGAGATAGACAAGGTTGTGGGCGTGTTGCTGCAGCATGTAGCTGGTCAGAGCCTCTGCAAAAGTTTGTCTTTCATGATGTATAAATATCATCTGGATGGTTATATTTTATCTTGTGAGAGCTATAATCTAGGTGATTCTTTTTTTTTTTTTTAAATACCATCTCAGAAAGAAGAGAAAATGTATTTTTGAGAGTAACAGTTGTGGTTTAAATTTGTATTCTCTATTTATTATTCAGTCCCTGCTTCAGTTGTAGTGTGTCTCCTGCAGAATAAATTGTACTTGTGGAGTTTTCTGCCCATAACAGTTTTCCCGCTTGTTCTAACATCCCTTCCTTTATGTCTCTTGTTGCACTCTACGGAGTATTAGACCTGACAGCATTGTAGCAGGAATCTAACATCTGAGGCTTTTCTTTCATTCCAGACTTCAACAGCTCTCTATCTGTTCCCAGCTCTATCCCGAGCAATTCTACTCATCCTCCTTTAGGTATGTGCATGTGATCTCATTTTGAAATATGTGAACTTTTCGAGTCACAATAGGATTCGAGACGTCTCATACCTGCTCTTGGTGGGCGGGCTGTCAGGAAAATGCCAGCTTTTGTTAATAACGACTGAAGACTAGATGTCAATCCCGCCTACGATCCATATATCTGCCCATTATGAGCCAAAATCTAGCTCCACTCAATTAAGTCTGGGGCCCAGAATTGCCTTTTGAACTGTCGCACTGAAGGGTTTCTGCAAGATGCGCTGTTCTCAAGCTGCGGGGGATCCTATTTGCCTCTGCTAATCCTCTTCTCCTGCCTTCTCTCTCGTTTTCTCTGTGCCTGTCTGGTTTCCTTCCCTCCTTATTTTCTTCCTCCTATTTCTTCTTTCTTTATCAGTTCCAGCCCTGTTGAACATAAGCTCCTATGTGAGTGACACCTATGCCAAAATCAGCTGGACTGCCGCAGAGGAGCAGGGGGATGTGCAGCTTTATGTGGCTTATATGAATAACCGTAAGCTACTTTTCCTGTCACTGCCTTGCTCAACATTGATAGGAGTTTTGGTGGCATCGTGTTTAGGTACACTTAACGACTAAAAATATTTTATAAGTCCCATGGCTGCCTCCATCATTTCTGTGATTACTTCTGAAAGTACAGTTGCAAAGTAAAAAAAAAAAGTGAAACTTTTGCAATTAATTGGTTTTCTGCATTAATTTGGCATGAAATGAGATCTGGTATTCATCTGAGTCACAAGAATGGACAAACTGAAGATGTTATTGTAAATTTCCATGTTTTTTATTAAACACACCCATTAAACATCCACGCTACGATCAGTTGAGGGGGTGGGGGATTTGTGACTATTCCTCTTTATAGACCAACTTCAGCTCATTTGTAGGATGTCTGCTGCACCTCTTTGGAGATCACTCCACAGCTTCTGCATCGGGTTTAGGACTGGCTGGTCCACTCCAAAAGGCTTATTTCCTTTTCCTACCATTTTGTGGTCCATTTAATTTGATGCTTCGGGTCTGTGTCCTGCTGCATCACCCAGCCTCTACTAAGCTTCAGCTGGTGGACAGCCACCCTGATATAATGCAGAAGGATAATCTGGTAAACTTGGGAATTCATTTTCTCCTTAATGATGGCAAGTACTCCAGGCCTTATGGGATCAAAGCAAAAACAAACCGTGATGCTACCTCCACAATACTTCACAACCGGAATGATTTCTTTTCCATGTTGGTAAGCTGTGCCATTTTTGTGCTATGCTTAGTGTTGAAGACTCTTCCTGATTAATAAGTAAAAACTTCAAATATTTGATCTGCTGAAGTAATTATTCACTTGATTCTTGTCTGTCTTTGTTTATTATTCTCCAGCACTGTGAAGATGCTGTAGGGGTGTGTTCAATAAAGGCAGAAACACAGTCGTAATTGTTTCCATGTTTAATACATTGTGTCTGTTGTTGTGACGTAGATGGAAAACATATCACATTTTATGGCAAATTAATAAAGAAAAATACACATAGTGTATATATCTGAGCTTTTTAGAGGTGGGCTCGTGTTTGGTTCTTATACATAATTAGTGTTTTACCAACAGTAGACAGGTGTCAGTCAACAAACAGCTACACAGAAAGAAGGCCGTGCAGGAGTGAATTTTAAAACAAAATCATCGAAAACAATTCAGATGTCATAAATTCTATCATGGATTTTTGCAAATTTGGTGTTAGATCATATATATTTTTACTGCATTACACTGAAAATCTGAAAATCTCTCTCAGCACAGTGATCAGTGTTTGCAGCAGATGCAACTAACTAGTCATAAGTGCTTCACATTACCCCACCTCAAAAATACGTAAATACCCCTGTATCTACTGATTTTTTTGGAAAACCTTAAAACTCCACCTGATGTTCTCTGATAGCATAAATGCTCATGCAGACTTGCTCTGTGTGCACTCCTTGTGCTTGGCTGTGCAGGTGATGGTATCTGGCACTTCTCAGAGGCTGTAAACACCTCTCAGAGTTTCCACATTATTGACGGGCTCAAACCCGGGACGGTGTACACCGTACGCCTCATGGCCAAGAAGATTGTTGATCATGCTAGCATTTTTGAAGACGTTATCGAGACACAAGTCAAAGGTGAGGGTAACAAAAGGTGTCAATGTCAGTAGAGTTTAGTGATTTATAGATTTAGTAAAGATAGCCGTTGCTCAGCTGAGTCAGTGGTTTATTGATTGTGGTAAATGTATGTTTGTTTGATCAGTGTTTTTTTAATAGGTATTTATTTGTTTTGTTTTATCTAATGTGGTGTCTGTGGCTCATGTTAGAGGGTTTATCATCAGTGTTATCAGATCTAGCTGATGATCTAAATCCTGAAAGTCATAAAGGACCTTCCCAAAACACATGTAAAAGTGCCAAGAAAACAACAAAAAAAAAGAAAAAAGAAAAGAGAAACAATTAACGGCAACGTGTTTGATGAATGTAAGGGTGAGAATCTTTTCAACTCCCGCAGTCCTACCAAACCATGAGTAACTTATGGAAATAAATGACTTTTGCAAGTACCCAGGAGAAGCTGACCAGCAACAGCTTAAATTGGCTTGTAAAAGCATTTACATATTTGAAAATAACTTGTACATACTTGCTAATAGCAAATAATGCAGCCCTGAGTGGTTGCGTGGCCCAGGAAAATAAGATTTTATCTAACTTGAAAAGAGAAAACACACTTTTGTTTTGCTTCAAATGAGCATTAAGCAGTTTTTACAACAACTGCCAAACTGATCACCAACTCGATGAAACCTGCCCTTCTCTGTTTTTACCTGGAAAATTACATTAAAATCCCTCTAATTTGGCATGAATGCAATCAGTCTCACATCAGTAGTCATTTTTCTCTAGTAAGGAAGTTTGAATCCCAGTCCTGCCACGTGTTAAAGTGCCCTTAGAAAAGACCCGTATTGCTCTTGATGTGCTCATTGGTGTGTGATTCTAGAGACAAACTGTTTGACACTGTACAGAGTGCCTATATATTATATAAAGTGCTGTGTGTGTTTGTGAATGAATGAATAAGAAACACTGTGTTAAGAGCTCTGTAAAAAAAAAAAAAGGTTAAAACATTGCATATAAGTGTAGAACATTTAATATTCTCCCAGCAGAAGCACACTTTTGTAGCTCAAGGGAATATGAGTTAAATACAGTCTTATGTATACCATTCAGCCATAAGCATGTTTTCTGAATCATGCTTTTCCTGCTTTCATTTGAAGATAAATGTCTCATAGGAGTGCTCAGAGGGAGCTGTCATACCCAAAGGGACTGCTGTGTAAAGTCAATTGACCTTTGTGCCTCTTTTCTGTTTTTGCTCTTAGGTGTGGCAGATCCATCAAGAGACATTTCAACTCAGCGCTGGTTCATTGGGACCATGTGCGCCGTGGCACTGCTCACCCTTGTTGCACTTGTGGCCTGCTTTGTACGGAAAAACAAAGGTGGCAAATATGCAGGTACGCTGCCACCCCAGCAACTAGACATGTTCGCCATGGAAAAAGGTCAGTTAGACTTGACCAAGAATGTTTCCTAATGTCATTTTGTTCAGGGAAATAAACCAAAAATTTCAACTCAGAAGATTTAGTCGATGTGATATATAAAAGCCAGAGTGAGGATTGTGGTTATTTCTAACTCTACCAGCTTCTAAACTAAAACCAGACCTTAATCCTGTTTTTATGGTAATGTTACACATGTAGGACACTTGCTTGTGCATCCCATCTGTCCCAAGTCAGGATCATTCATGTTGCGTTTGTATCTAAAATAGCTGAACTCAAGTGGCACATTTCTGTGCCAGAGGAGCATCCTTGCTAAATTGCCTTGGGCATTTGAGACAACTCCTTTTATGGGCATCATAGAGATGTGTAGTTATTAGTCACATCTTCCAGCTTACCATAAGGGCTTTTTTTCATCTTTTTATGTGATGTCTAGTCAAACTTATAATTAATTTTATATTACTTTAAGAAAAAAAATTAAAACTGAAAGTAACAATAACTGCAAAGAACTCACAAAATGCACAAATTTTCTGTTATTTTGGTTAATAAAAAATAAGGTAAGTGAACTTTGAATTGTGACACACTTTATTGACAATAAATAGGTAGTTAAATTTTAAAAAGTTCAATCTGATTTTGAACATTCTGAGTACTTTTTGCTCAGGTGTGTTTTTATAGTTGGTGAAAATAAGAAAAAAACATCAGATTGCTAAGGTTGCACTGAAAATGGATATAAGACACTCTAAATTACACATTATTACTGCTTCTATACATTTTACCAAAGTAATAGAAAACACATTGTGTATAGTCTAAGTTCTAAGGTTTATTTTGCACGACTGTTAGTTCTGCTTGGCATGACCTGTTGCGTTCCTTATGAAGTCGCTTGTGCAAACCTTCCAGGCTCTCTCTTGCACCTTTTGCGAGTCCTGTATCAAAGCCAGTTCCACTGCCATTTGCAAAGTGTTTCTTTATGCTGTTTCTGTCCTCTCAATTTGTGTTCCCATGTTTTCTCAACCATAGCTACTCCACTTGTTTGCCTGCAGTAGCTTTAGACGTGAAACACTAAATATTTCATCAACTTCTGTGGATTCCCCCTTTGCTCATCCAGCTCTTTTCATGAAATCCCTCCTTTGCCACCCTCAGAAGCAACTGGTATTTATTTTAAAAGTGTATTCCATAAATAAAGATGTTCTCCAATTTTTTTTATGGTCTTATTTGGCTGAGCTCAAACTTTTAGTGTTGATATGTGAATTAAAAATCTGACATACACCATTCAGCCATAACATTATAACAACTGACTTGATGTAATAATAATCCTGACATGGTCCTCCTTGTCAGAATCTGGACAAGGACATCCAAAGGTGTTAGGAATAGATCTTTTTGTGTGCTGTGGGATGTGAGGTGAGGGTCTCTTTGGACTACATGCCATCAAGTTCCATCAGTTTGGTATCAGGGGACTTTGGAGAAGAAATGAACACCTCAGACTCTTTTTTTGTTGTGTTCTTTGAGTCCTTGCTAAACAATCTGTTGAGGAGCCCACTGCCGACTCGCTGCAGGAGGCAGCGGGGACAGACATTGTCATGTTGGGGGATGTAATTAACCTGAAAACATTTTTTTAAGTGGAGAGTGCCAAAATAACATTCATATGAGTGCCAGGATGTAAGTTTTTCCTGCAGAACAATGCACGGTAATAAGATGAGCAGTGTTTGTGGATGTCATCCGTCAGTGGTCGTGATGTTAAGGCTGATTGGTTTATACTCAGGTTTTACAACTGGAAACATTTATAGCCACAGATCATGAATATTTTACTTTGATGGCTAAAACTGTGAGATTATAGAAACCTCTTAAACAATGCAGATGCTATTCTTTCATTTACTTCCCTTTATAAAAATGCTCAAGGCAGTAATTGTGGTAGTTTGAATCTGAAGCTCTGTATATGTGTAAAGTAGGAATATTAACTATGCTGTAAGTATGAAAGTGCTGCTCTTTAACAGTGATTCAGAACCTCTGAACCATCTGTCCTGCCCTTGTTGCAGTGAAAGAGAAGGAGGATCTCAACCCTGATGCAGAGTCACAAGAAATGAATGATGAAACCTTCTATGAATACAGGTGAGCTACACGCTTGTGCTGCAGCAGACAGCTGCAGAACAGATGTGTAATAATCAATTTAGATTTTTTTAATATCCTCTGTAATATTAACATTACAACCATATGCAAAATGCTATATTTTGTGGATGAGGAACAGATTTTTTGTCAAGTATCGCAGTAACGTTTTTCCTTCCCACCCTTAAAGCAAGCCTCGCATTTACCAGGATCAGCCTGGAAGCCAGTGTTCTCGTCATTTAATGGGATAGGTAATTACACAGCGTAGTTAGCAGTAGTGGGCCACACTCAGCTTAAGCTTTGTTCCCTTTTAGTTTGAATTATGTGATTTAGTTTGTGGTGAGATTCTGATGGTCTCCAAGTTCCCACTGTGAAATGTGTGTGAGTCACTTTATTTATGTGGGCAGCAGTGGGCTTTTGTGTGTGTGTGTGTGTGAGAGAGAGAGAGTGTGCGTGTGTGTGTATGTGTGTGTGTGAAGTACCATGTATTTGCTCACTGTTCCATGCGTATTGCACATTGTTTTTGTAGTTTTTATCTACAATCATGTGTGCTGGATAGCTGACTTGCAGTATTTTGGCAGCATATGAGAGCAGCACATTTGTTGTTAATCAAATGGTCAAATGATCCAGCACTTTTGACTGTGGATTTTTACTGAGTGGGCTGGAGCTCCAGCTGGGCCTTAAAAAGACGTAAGCGTGGGATTTAGCAAAAAAAAAAAAAAAAAATTTGGAGGCAGGTGCTCCTCTGATGAGATAGAAACAAGATAACAGCTGTACGTTTCAGTCATGCTCTACAATTACAGTTTGCCTATTTAACATTTTTGTTACGTGATTTCTATGGCACGCTGCTGAGTAGAGCATTGCTCCTCAGCCCCGGGCTGCAGAGTGACACTGGGTCACAAAATGTTTGTTAGTAGATAGTGAGCGTAACTGCAACTGCATTTATATGCTAATTAGCATTTGTCAGTGAATTAATTCTGAATGCAAAGAGAAGCAGCTGTCTGTATGAATATTACTACTGTATGATAATGATATTTCACTGGGTTATTTTTACTACATATTTTTCTTGTTTTGTTTCATAATAAACTCATAGTAATTTATTGCACTAACAAGTTATCTACATGAGAATTTAATTTGGTGATTTATTTTTCTTTTTTTGGGAAGGAAGAGGGAAGGGCTATGTAATTATTAAGGGTGAAATTCTTTGGAACAAATCAGTTATTCAGTATAAATATTTTAACAGACAACCATGAAAAAAACAGCTGCAGTCCTTCAAGACTGTTATTGATTTTTTTTTTTTTCCTTTGCCACTTAACAAGAAGCAACCACCTGACAGATGCTTTCAACTGTCTATCACCAACTTTACATCAAAAGTAGTGTATTTGAACACATTCGTAAATGTTGACACAGTTACTAAAACAAGACCATTAAATCCTCACCCAAAAGTGCTCCTACTGTTACACTTTACTCACAGAACCGGACTTAAATCCAGGAACAACCACTGCCTTACAGGGTAAAGCCTGGTAGGACACAACACCATAGCAACAGTTTATAATCGAGGCTGTTTTGGTTCACAATTTCTGATCAGCAAGGCATACTGAGATAAATAGGCTTTCTTATTATTTTGGATTAGATTTGGGAAGCTGGTCCACACAGAGTAATTAAGAATTACAATCAATAAATGTCTTTTGTTAAATGTTCCTGTTGGTTTTAAACCCTCTGTGAAACTTCGTCTTTGCTGTTTTCACTTTTTCAGCCCTAAGTGGAACATCCTCAGCAAACTTCTACACGTGGTTGTTGTTTTCCCATCGCCAACAGAACCACTTAAATGAAAACCTTCTCTTTGCCCTTAAAAACCAGACAACTCTTATTACTTAGAATTACTTATGTGAGAGCTTTCTATCTAGTATGGTACCCTCCTTCAGGAGATTGATGTCAGAATCACTGCTGAGCATCAAGGTGTGCCACACTCTATCAAATGACGTTCCATTTTCTTATATCTGGCTGGGGATTGGACTGCTAAATCCTGAATCCTTGAACAGCGGGCCTCTTCCCCAGACTTGATATCTGGATAAGGTGGTGATTCACAGAGGGATTCACTTAAATGCTGATGGAAAATACATCGAATGCATTGAATGCAGGCATAAACTAAGCTTGTAAATTGGGTGAAATACTAGGCATTTGAGTCTCGAGTAAAAAGCTTTTGTAATTTATAAAGGCTGTTGAATTGACTTTGTTTTGTTGTTTTGCCTCACTGAATGCAATGAGAAATCAAATGAATATTTTCTTTTGTTTTTTGTTTTTTTTGATAACCCTGCAGCAATAGTGTCATAATGACATTTGTTGGGGCAGAAATCATTTGAAATGGCCTCTTCTGTGTGCTTTCACTGTGCTTGGTATCAGTTTAACATGCTCACATGGCTTCTGCCACTCACGTTCCTGCAGTTTCTTCTGAGATTATAATTTTGTTGAAGTAGCTGTTTGCACTCATTGTCAATTACCTAATTTTAATTTCTTGTATACCTTGAATAGCTTTGCATCCAGCATAACTCTGAATGCAAAGAGTGAGAGCCGCAGGGAGAAAACACCCAGATTGGACTCAAGCGTTTTGATTGGTCGAATTTCTGGAGGCTTCCCTAAGAGCAGAACTAATGCCTGTTGCTGATTAGAAACTCACATTTACAACATATCAACATGTTATCAATGCTGTGTCCCTGTAAAATCTCAGCGCCTTACACCCTTCCCATACATTTTTGAGTCAGAATCGTATTCATAAGATGAAAATTGACAGCAAGACAACCTGCAGCGTCTAACATTACAGCTTGACTCCCCTGTACTGATACCTCTGTTCTCATTAACCACTGTTGTGTAACAGTGGTTAATGAAAGAGATTTATGCTGATTTTCAGTCATTCAGTCATCAGTCATCCTTATCTATATTTATCTTTGTGAGTTGTTGGTCAAATTATTCTGTAACTTCTTAATAAGTAAGGGCCAAGACACCTTGTAACAATTCTTTAGTGTTTTCTGCAGGGTTTAATACAGAGGAAATGGCCCTGAAATGCTTTAAAAGTTATCCTTAATGGTTTTCTTTTACATGTGTGATGAAGAAACAAGATCAGGTGATAAGAAAAAGGATGAAAACAGACACTGTGATACTGCATTTAACTCTGACACCAGGAACAGTGAAGAGCTCACTGAGGAGGAGTAGCCTGTATCAGTCTGTGAGCTAGTGCAGATTTTTTACTCTCTGTTTACAATGCTTGTCATGGTTGGTTTCATGAGGGTGTTTGCTGTACTGTACCCCCAGAGTGCCCTTAGCCATGCTATGATGTTGTTTTGCTGGCTTTAGAGCTGGATTCAGGGCTCTCTTGTGCCCTTTGAATCTCTGATGGCAACAGACCACCCACTGGTATGCCATGTGTCTGGGGAGCTGAAAAGTGATAATCATGCTTCAGATGATTTGTCTCTGGAGACAGAAATCTACAGCTTTGCCCTTATGTCCGCTGCCAGGACTCATATATATGTATGTATGTA
>JAOWBL010000022.1:4943151-4955092 GCA_028564865.1 Zenarchopterus dispar | reverse complement strand
CCCCCTTGTTTTCCATACCGTCACTCTAGAATGAAAAAAAAAAGATATTTTTTAAAAAATGTTTTCAATACAAAGATGGAAAATAAATAGCATCAACCACTCATATCTGTCCTGACCCCCAACCAAATCAGCATGGGTCAGTTGCAAGTCAAATTTAATTACTTTCTGTCCGATCATGTGCCTTCTTCACCAGCCCTTACCTGTCTCTGAGAATGAAGAGAAGTCTTTTCCCAAAAATAGCTGAGACTGGGCTGGATCTCCACCAAGGTCTTGAGTGAGCTGGGGCTCAACAGCTCTCAGCTGCATTTTATCACTGTATTCAAAGTCACTGCGGGCGAGCTGAAGCGGCTGTGGCATTCCACTGTTCTTAGATAACAGCCACTTATCTTCAGTGCTCTAAAGTCGTCAAAGAAAAGAGGTTTGATAAGGGCTGAAATGCGGACCCTGTGTGGCTTGCATCGTAAACGGCCTCATGAAATAGGATAGATAAGATTGGTTATTAAAAATCCCTGTGAAGGAGACCCAATTTGTAATCTTAGTTTGCACTGCGTCTCTTTGCTAAAATCCTGTTGAAATAAAACTGTGCTTGTTTTTGACAGAGGTGTCAACTACAATATGCCTCAAATGGCACTATCATGTGTGAGCTACCTGTGTGGGCCAATGCTCGCAAACGCCTGAGAGTTAGAGAGCACAGACACCTTGTGTTATGAATACAAAATGAAAGAGGAAAGAGGTACCAAAATGGATAGTTTTGGGAATCAGGCAAAAAGGAACAATATCATCATCTTGAGGTGACCCTGTCTCTTATAGTGAGACACCTGCGAGTTGGCCAGATGCCCAGCGTTAAATTGGCATCTAATCTCCCGTCTACGCGTAGGCCCCTGGGAATACGGAGATAGACAGGCTGTTTGTCTGGGATTGCATATTCCCCACCTCTCAGCCTTCTCCTCGACCCACCCTACCCTAATAAACACACACACACACCCCTTCCATTTGACATCTTTCTCACTACACACTGGCAATTTCAACTCCTAGCACTAAAGAGATTCAAGATTGCTTTTCGTCCTGGAGCCTTAACAATTAGCAATTAGTGAAGGTATTGTAGAAAACCCTCCTCACCTCCCTTGCCTTTCTTTTCCTGCTGTGTGGCCACTGCTTTCATCCCTGCCAGCTGTTTGTGGGAATGTATTGAAACCATATGAAGTTATTTTTTTCAGTGCATAGGGGCTTGTGTGTTCATTAGTGCAGAGAAGCATTTGATAGTTCATATGCACTGAACATTTGATGTATGCTGGTGTTTCTGTGTTTAGCTTTTTCTGCTTGATATAAAAACGCATTTTTATGCCCTGCACCACTGACCTCCGTTGTCCTACTCTGTTGTTGATGGCAGTGACAGCGATAAAAAGCCACTGAGGGGCAGCAGCTTGTGTTTAAGAGATGACGCCGTCGGGGACAGCGTCAGCAGAGACAGTCTGGTTGACTATACAGATGAAGGAGGAGACTTCAACGAGGACGGGTCATTTATCGGCGAATATTGTGAAGCTAAGCACAGGGGCTCGGTTAGTGAATCCAGCGGACCCGGCCATGTCACCGCATAAAGCTTGGATTGGAAAGGACACCTCAAACGACAAAGGACACGTAAAGATACATTTGTTCAAAATTACTCGGAGATGAAGAAGGTTTTGGATCTGGGAGAAGTTTTCCTCGTGTCCAGTAAAAGAATACATCTCTCATGCGAACATGACAAACACAAGTCTTTGTATACACTGTAAAATATTGGACTATATTGAAATGAATTATATTATTAAAGAAAACTAAGTGTTTTCATACCTATCTGCTGCAAACACCAGCACTGTTGAATTTATACTGTAACAAAAAACAAGGATCAAAAATGGATTGCCATACGATAAAAACATATGTTTTTTTACTTTTTTAACAGAATACAATATATGTTTGCAAGATTTTGGATTTATTTAAAAAGCTGGTTAAGGGAGTCTACATGATTTTTAACACAAACACCTTTTGTCATATTCAGTGAATAACTCCTGGCCATCCACTTGGTGCCATGTTGTGAATATAAAGTAAAATGCCCTATACTGTTGGTATGCAAAAGTGTGTAAATTGATCATTTGTAATACTTTTAATCAAGCTGATGTTTTTATATATCAAACATGCCTTATGTTTACCTTGATTTTTATTAAAAATAAATTAATATAAAACATAAGAAAGTGATACAAATGTAAGAATGTTGAGAACTCAAACATGAAAACACTTCTATATAAATTTAAGTCTTCCAGTCATGTGTCTGATTTTATTTTCATTTTATTTTTTTGGTGAAATTATAATAGGAATTTATCAGTTTATTGCAAGATGGTGGAAAAAATGATAATAATTATGTTCCTGCACTTAAGTTTTGGGTTCAACCACAGATTTGTTGATTTATGGAACCTGTCAAAAGTAATTGGTGAATAAAGATTTCACCATTGAGTCATACCAGCTCTGGAAATACTGAAAATACACGTATTTACTCATACTTAAGTGTTTTTGGATTTTATTTTATTTTTTTATACATGTATGTCCTTTTATTGGCCACAATATTACAGCATGAGGCATTCAGCATCTCTATAATTTCCAGGCATCTGGGTGTTATCTTCAAATTTGAACCGTCAATTTATTCTTTACTTGGTGCAACAATTCAAGAGTTTCTGTTTGCTGCTTGTTCACTGCAATTTTATGAAATATCCTCTTTGAGTATGCACTTTACAGTTAAGCTGTCCTTCAACTGAAGATGGAATGTTAAGAGAAAATTCTTGATATTCAGAAACACAGCAACATTTATTTACACACCAATAACAGAGCAACTCTTAAGTGGAACAAACTGATTGAATCAAATGGCGACTTTCTCAAAAGGTCAAACACATTGCGAGTCCAAGAAATATTTTTCCTGTTATCTGCATTACGTGAAGTGAATCTTCACATGCATAATTAATGCTGCTAAAATATTCATCAAGGATATAAATCAAATAAAGTTGAGGCTTGGACCATTTGGCAAGCTTTTTTTAACAGATGAAATAAAACAGGAGACTAGCGGTTCCAGCTATAATATACTAAATATTTAATTGGCAATTTTACTATTTTTTTTTTCATGATTATGATTCACCAGTGAGCTTGTTTCAATAATGAAGACAACTCTTGTGAAAATGACAGCATATTGTATTTAATACTTGTAAAGAGAGAAAGAGGCATTTAGAAATGCATGCTGGGGTACTTCCAGAATAATAGAGTCTTAAATGCAACCAAGGACAGTCGTGTGGAGGGAATAAAATAAGTTAACTTTTTTGAAGCAGATCCCATGGTTCCATTTGTCTGAACCAAAGCAGGGCCCGTTCTCCCCGTCATGTTCTGGGAGGGGGAGAAATATTGCACCTTTGATGACCAGATATCCACTAATTAATGAAGATGGGAGATGATCAGGTCATCCGTCATTTGGTTGAGACTCAGTAAAGTTCACCTAGGAGACAGACGGAGCCAAGGGTGCATGTTTCGTTTTGCTGTCAGAGAAAACATCTGCACCTTCTTGAAGCAGATTTCCACCAGTGCCCCATCGGTAACAACTGTTTATTTAGTTTGTTTTTGGGTCGACAGTATTACTAAAAACAGATGCAGTGATTTTCTACTGATTCAAATCCTTCAAAGTTTAAAAAAAAAAGTATTGGACCAAACAAGACACAGGTGAGTGCAATGAACCGTTTTAAAATCTTTCTAAAATTGCAGCTCTGCTATCATTAACACATCTTTTCTTGTGGTTATAAATAGATCTAGTCATAATCAAACCAGACTCGGGGTGGAGGAATTGAAAAGCACTCAATGCATCATGGCAAGATGAAGGTCATTTAAAGAGATAATCCCCATTTTGTCAGGGATTACACCCTCATCCGTTTTAAAATTGCTTTCTCTGTGCAGCATTAAAACCTCAAAACAACAACAAAAGATTACTCAACTCAAAGGTGCCCCGAGGTCACATAAGCAGCTTTTTTTCTTTTTTTTCTCTCATCTAAATCTATTTTGAGGACAAGCAGGTGACCCTTTCAGATGGCATTAAGTATCATGTTTTAAACAACTTCCACACCAGAATCCATGTCAGATGCAGATGCCCTGCTTGTTGCCTTGCGTGTGCTCCTGTCATCACAGGGATGGTGCATCCTAACATATGGCTTAAATGTGAGCTCAGAGGAGATCAATCTGTTTTAGTCCATTTGATCGGAGCTGATATATAGGCCAAGTGCTCTGGAAATTGCCTGGTGGGAGGAAATCGATAGCATGCTCACACATGCTGTGAGTCCAAGTCAGTGTTGTATCATTTCTTCAAGCAGCTGAAGCTGCAAGGACAGAACCCACACAAAAACAACAAGGAGGAGTTTTCTCAGTCATTTCTACTACGTTTATGCTACAACTACCAAGAAAGGGAGGATGGTAACATGATGGCCATGAAGATCTCATCAATATTGAACAACCGTGAGTTCACTGTGAGGGTAATCGTGACAGGTGTGTCTGGAAATGCTCTGAAGGAAGAGCGTCTCATCTTTGCCATCTTTTGAAGTAATGCAGTTTCACCACATGTTTTCAGAGGAATCAATAAGACTTAAACTAAAGTCACAATGGCAGCATTTTAAGGCTTTTTAAAGCAGAATTTAAACGCTCTCTTGGCAAGTCGGTGAGCACCTTACCAGCAAAAGGGGTTAAGGGAAGGTCAGAAAAGGAGGGATGAGTATTTAAGATTATTTGACAGCATGGTTTTCACTTTAACACGTTTCAGCAGCTCAGAAGGATAGCTCATAACCCTGACATCTAGCCAGAATAACTTATTTTATATAATCTTTCAACAGACTTCTTCCTTTCTCTGTATTTTGAATTACCCATGGGAATAATATCAAATTTCCATCATTTTCGGTGGCAAACTAACAAGGAAATCATTATGTGGTATAAGTCAGTGCTTTTTTTAAATACATTTCCCACCCTTTAGTTTAAGTACCGTATATCTTTAAATTATGTCCATATTTATTTTCTCGCTGCTATAAAACAGAAACAGAGAACAGAGGACCCTGGCTTCCATAAACTTAAAATTAATGAAATCCAATTTAATACCCTGCCAAATCCAGAATACAATTAAAAGTTATTTTGCTGGAATTAAAAGATCTAAAGGCCTTAGCTCCTCCTCACCTTAAAGACCTCATCATAACAGTTTTCAAACTCCTCGCTTGTGGACCAAGCTCCCAGTTTATGTTTGGGGTGCAGTCTCTGTCTTTATCTTTAATGTTAGATGTAAATAATTTGTTTTTGATAAAACTTGCAGTCTGGGCTGCAAGTGAGGGTGCTGCTACAGACCTGGATTGCTTGAGGATCACCATGATGCACTACACTCTTTTCTCCCTTTGTTTTCTTTATGTTACCTGTATGTACATGTCATTATTTTTGAAAGTTAACATTGTTCACTTTTGTATCTCATAGGCAGATATACCTGAACTGTTTGTAATTTAATAAAAACACAGGAAAATAAACACAGACGGTCATTTACATGTTGACAAATCAATAAAAGTAGGGGTGCCTAAGACTTTTACACTGTCCTTTAAAGCAAAAAAAAAAAAAAAAAAGGACTTTGGCAAAAGATGTCACACTCACAGTGGCAACTGGAAGAACTGTCACCTCATTTGTGTGTTTTTCGCCTGTTCCTGCTCATTGTTTTGTCATCTCAACATGGTGCTATACTCTCCCTCTGCTGAAATAAAAATCCTCTCGCCTGAGTTCAAATGGAAGCGGATGATTTTGCATCCAGAGAATCCTTTCAGAGGGCTATTATTTCCCCCGTAAACTGCTTTAGATGCAAACCCAGACACCTCTCAAATGCCAGCCAGCAATTGAGTGGATATACGTGCGTATGTGTGTTTTTGTGTGCCTGCTTGTGTGTGTGTGTGTGTGTGCCTGAGCAGGAGTAAGCGGGGACACTCAGCCGTGGCAGAAACTAATGAGACATGCATTTGTAATATGATTACCAAGTTGGCATGACTATGTCACTGAGCAGAGGTGCGCATTAGTAGAGACGTATTCACAGGACAGAGTGAAGCTGAGATGTTCGGCTCTGCACCACACAGCTACAAGTGGAAATGCACGTTTTAAAAATAAGGCTCCCACAGTCTGTCTTGTGGATAATGACGACACTCAGGTGTGGGTTTCATTAAAGATTGCCATCTGGACTCTTTTAAGGTCAAGACATCCTGAGTTTGATCCAGTAAAGGAGTCCATTTGGTGGATTAGATAAAAGACTTGTTAGTGCTGCGTGGGTCGAGAATAATTCTCACCCTCCTTCCTTAGCTCAGGGCTGTCAAAGCGACATCTTGGCACAGAACACAATCCACGGCTAACAGTGTGCTCAGCTCTTCGAGAAAAATAAAACTCTTTACTTGAATACTTCAAGCAAAAACTTGCTGTTTTTGTATTTGCCTATCTTTGTGGACCACATCTCCTCACCTGCAGTGAAGTTTGAATGTTATTTTCTAGTGAATCCGAACGCTTGTTTTTGTGTTGTGGTGCTCTTTTTTTTTTTTTTCTTTCCGCAGCAGACAGTAATCAGACTATAGTGCAAACAGCGTCTAAAAAGACAAATAGTGCTTGAAAGCTGGCCTTGGAGTTGAAAAAGCTGGTGCAAACCTAAGAGAAGTTACCTGGACACAATGAGTGCACCTCCTGTAAGTTAAAAAGGTAATTAAACGTTTTATTTCAGTTTGCTGATGTTTGTTAATTAGTGATTGATGAGGAGTTCTGAATATCAAAGAGAAAAGAGAGACACTCTAAGATCAGTTCTTATTTTCCAAAGTAATTCTTTTTTCTATGAATCTCTTCCTGCGGTGTGTCTGCAGTGGAACATCACTCCTGAATTATGCATGAAACCTTCATTAAAACACCTCCATTTGCATAACACACGGGGACCGCGTAGGATACATTAGGGCTTTTGATCCTGGTGTATATGTCAAATAATTTAACACAGAAATGGACCACCGAAGAGCCCAGCAACATGGAAGGCTCGAAATGTATTTAGAAAATGCTGTTAATAAACCTTACTCAGCTTTAAGTTTCAGGAAGAACATTTTTACATGCAGGGATGTAAGTGGGTCAGCGTGGACCCCTTTGGTGCATTAAGTAGATAAAGTATGATAAAGGAGTCATGATTCATGAAGATATTAGCGTTTTTCAAATGGAGAAGCAACTGTGTTTGATTTATCATAATAATCTTTTTGATGGAGGTAGCGACAGTTTGTCAAATGCACTCTCCCTGATGTACCTATAATGATGGAGCAAATTATGTTACTTTTCCATTTCCTGTCACATCAGTTCGTGGTCCCACACAGATCTACAGGAATCCCTCCCACTGATATTTTAAATACTTCACTAAGTTCCCCTCAAAGTCTGCAGAAACCAGACTAATGAGAAGATGCTGAGTTTGAAAACAAACAAAAAAAAAAGCTGCAGGAAAAGCAGAAGTAGCCACATCTCAGTCCAACATACATTTGGACAAGCTGAGCAGTAAATAACAAATATGTGTTCAGCTGCCACATTCTGCACAAGTTATTACAGTAGCATGAGATGCAGGTTTGACAATTCACTTAAGATGCTGCTGATCATGAGCACTTGCTCTCAGTGGGAAAATACCGCTAGTAGCTACAAGTGTCATGGATTTAAAATGCTCATTTGTGATATGGTAATCTTGAAGAGTGCTTTGAAACACAAGCCTGAATATAGAAACCTTTTTTTGCTCTTTTTTTTTTTTATGACCGATAAGTATGTGTAATTTAAATGTCATTACATTTGTGCGAAAAAAAAAAATCCAAATGTTCTTACTATTTATTCTTATACTCAAAAAAGAAATGGAACTGCAGTAATATTGACTGAAGTTATCTTTCTTCTTTGATTTGTCTCTTTATTTTTTAAAATATACAGTCTGCACCATGGTAGAGATTATAAAAATGATTTGTTGCCTACATATATCCTATATATGTATGCTAAACGCTTTAAGCTGACATTATAAAAGAAAGAAATGTAAAACCTACAAAAGCATGGTTTGAAAAGAAAATCTTTCTGCGCTTTCAGTCTCTTTTCCTGCCTCTAACCCTCAGGCTGGCTCATGTATAGGATGTGCTCTCTTGAAGATTGGAAACCAATCAAAATGCTAATCTTCCACAGTAACAATATAAATCACTTTCAAATTGTGCATTTAGTACAACTAAGGGAGATCATTTTAGTTGCTGTTTAGTTGCTGTTTCTTTAGATTGAAAAAATTATAAATTATGAACAATCAAAAGCAACCCTTCCTCAATTTACTTATCCATTAAAAACTCAGCTAAATTTGCAATTTTGAAAAATATATATTTCATGGTTTCAAAGAAAGATACCACTAAATTCACAAAATAAGCAATAGATGACAATGTCACAGGAAAGATTTTCTGAAATTCAGTGCAACGTACAAAGTTTTTGTTTTGTTTTTTTAATAGTGGTGGTGCCATGGGGGCATTAGTCAAGTCTGACTGGCAACTTGATGTCCCCCTGTCCAGGTACTGATTTTCCCTTTATCCAATAATGACGATCAGATTATAAGTGGATGTAATACCATGCCGAGAAGTTTAAAGGCACTAATGCACCAAATAGCTGACAGCAGAAGAGGAAGGTTTGCATTCTTTCTAGCCTATGATTTTAGGATGGTGAAAGCTTGTTTTATACAGTCTATGGGTGAAAGACGTATGAGAGACCTGCCTACATTGGGCTATGTAATGTCAAAAATCAATTTATATCGCACCACATTATAAAGCACTTTGAAAAGAACAGTCCAAGTACTAAACAGAAGAATAAACAAAGACATAAAATTCACCACTTGCATGAGACTAAAGTACAAAAAAAAATACAAATAAAACAAGGTAAAAAGCAAAACACTGGGAAATTAAAAATAACGAAACTAAAAATAAACAAAGCCAACTAAAAATCAGCACCTTAGAAGGTGCCACATCTTTGGGAAAACAACTGCAAAGGTGGTCAACTCAACCGATCTGAGAGAGCAGGTGGATGTAAAAAGATGTTGCAGCTCAGAGAAGCAAAGCAGAAAAGCAGGATAAAACTGTTGACAGATTTAAAAGCAAATATATATATTTTTTAAATCAGCTAATGTAATGGGGCTAAAATAATGAAAATATGCTCCGCTTATGTCTGCTAGTCAAAAGACATGCTGCGGCGTTGTGTACCCTTTAGCGATGGCCAATGGAGGCACAAACCACATACAGTGACGCCACCCGAAGCCCATACACAGTGACCCCCACTGAACCCCACATACAGAACATCACTGCAATCCAGCCAAATGGTAAGAAAGGCATGGATCATTGTCTTGAAGTCCATGTGCCTCACACCATTAGGCTTTAATTTGGCTTCCTGTATCAGCTGGAAGCAGCTTGACTTCACCCCTGCCCTGATCTGACGGTACACTTTAAGGTCTGAGTCCATATTAACACCAAGATTTGTGATGGCTGGTTTTGTACGCCGGGGTCCCAGTGGTGTCACCAAACGCCATTTCTTCACTCCTTTTCTCCTCTAATGGCTCTCATCAGTTTGTGTTGTCTGAATGTGTGAAATAACATTTACTCACTGCTGTCACTCAGCTCCAGTCTGACAAACATTCAATTAAAAAACAGCAGCTAGTTGTTAGTTCACGGTAACATTACGTCTGTTCAGACATTCACATGACTATTTCACTGTCATGATTTGCTCACATGCTGCGTCTGTGCTTGAGAGTGTTTGTTTTTGCAATGTAAACAATTTTTATAGCCTGTGCATTTTTTCCCTAGTGGGGGGGTAAAAAGCTAGTTGGATAAGTATTTGGCCCCCCCTGTAAGAATAGTGGCTACTTGATTAGAAAAAAATCCGACATCTCCCACTTCAACAACTGGCTCTGTAATTTCTGTTTTGTTCTCTAAAACTGTGTCATATCCTTTGCTTCCCTTGTAATGAGGTCCAACAGATTAAGGGTTTTCAGGAGCTAAGAAGTCCAGTTTCTTCAATAATGAGTTTTTGGTTTTATGTGTAAATGCATGCCGGCATTTTTAAATTTCATTCTGTTTGGTTTTGTTGATGTTTGCACCTCAGGGCCACTGTAACGAATAAATACATAAAACTCAGTTGTCTGTTTCAGTATTAGTTGTGTTTTGGAATGCCTTTGAACATTGTTAAAATAATTTTTGAGCCATTACAGTTTAACCTCAGAGTCTGGTGCTTCAAAGCTGTGGTTTAATGGAGCGCACACGTTGCATAATTGTTAAAATTTTTATGCTTTTACTCTGGTAGAAGTAAATTAAAGTCGGATGTATTTTCTGCTTTATTTTATTTTTTGTCACTCCGGCATTTTCAGGTGTTTTCTTGTTCTCAGTCATCAATCATAGTTTTAATGCCTCCCCTTCTAAAAACCCTATATTTTGTACAGGTATATTAAAACTGACAAACCTCAAGAGGAAATGTATGATGTGAATCTCGCACATTCGTCTACAGTGTCACTCTTGCTGCATTTCCTTATCTATATTTGATATCATTGTCCTTTGCGCATCATTCTTCTCTGAGGTGTTCACTTTTAACTTGTTGCAAAACAATATTCTTTTTTTTGCAGTTTTTATTTTTGTATTGGCTCCCCCAAACCTACTTCCCATCCCCAAAATCCTGCAAATTGGCTATCTCTTCAAAATGTGTTGTGTCAAGGTGAAACAATAATGAATGTTGAATAAAACTGATACAAGAAACAGAAAGTGGGACTAAACCAAAAGAAGGGAGTACAAGAAAAAAAAAGCATAATTTGGCCACACAGTCGGCTCTTACTTCCCGGTGGACTGCCAGCGTGAAAGCTTCGATTTTTCACTTTCACTCACCACAAACTAATTACTGTCATGGCTTTGTCCTGCACCACACCATGAAAAGTTGATCCTTTTCTATTCTGTGTACTATTACTGCTGACTGTTCAAACACCCACCCACACACATACAAACACACAGTACACTAGCAATGAGCGCAGATGGGTTTTTATGTATTTAGTTCGGTTTCTGTGTCTTTCATTATTGTGGCATTTATTTCAGTGATGCGATTCCCCTTCAGGGTTTAGTTCAAACACTCGTCTGGTATGAGTGCAGGCTGATATTGGCAGCAGAACACATTGTTGTGCTATATTGTGTTTTGTGGCACCAAAGCAAGGATAATTAGTCAGAAAAACTCATACCTTTACTGGGTTCTCTTCTTCCTCTTGCTGCTGCAATGCTTGCTGATAATTTGCAGGGTTTTGGAATCAAGTGAGCTAATATTACTCAGACTAATTAGCAGCACCAACTGTCTTGGAGTATTTCAGTTATTTACAGAGAAAAAAGGACACTTTGTGATCTGGAAAACACCTAAGATAAATGTTCTGAAAATAAAAAGACCCCCATTAAATAAAAAAAGAAAGGAGAAAAAAACAACAGACATAAAATTCTGAGTGGAGATCGGATGGCCATTTCTAGCCATTTTTGTCATTTCCAGAGTACTTCTACCTCAAAAAATGTTTTTAATTAGAACGATAGGAAGGAGGAATATCACAAGTAATTCAGCTTTCTGTAAATGAGATGATATCTTAAAAGGGCTCATAGAAGCCATTCATTGGCTGTTTTAATTAGTTGTCTGAGGACTCTAAATATGGTATATAATGTTTTGACCAAAAATGACCTACATGCATCACATGCCCCAAAACAAACCCTGTAAATGGTCTTTTAATAAGAAGAAGCTGTTTGGCATGCTCATGAAAAATATGTGTATGTGTGTGTGTGTGTGTGTGTGTGTGTGTGCGTGTGTGTGTGTGTGTGTGTGTGTGTGTGTGTGTGTGTGTGTGTGTGTG
>JAOWBL010000022.1:4920856-4943051 GCA_028564865.1 Zenarchopterus dispar | reverse complement strand
ATATATATATATATATATATATATATATATATATATATATATATATATATATATATATATATATATTTATAAATCCTAAAACATAAAGGGAACAAACAGGGTGTTCCTGAACACATCACAAATAAATAAGACTTTCCACTAACGTCACTGAACATTTGATTTTTGAAAAGGTTTTGGCAGAAAGATAAATTGTGACATATTTTATTGATTAATTTAGAGAAGTTTGTCACATTTTCCCAACAGCCCCCCACTGGCTCATACCCATCATCTACCCCTCAACCACAACACCTACCACCTTTAAGTTGTTTTCATTTTTCTGATTATGCACCGCCTGTAATCTGTGGGTCAAGACCATTTTTAACCTAGATAATCTAAATGAACTTCACTTGACTTTGTCGTACCCTGCTAGCACACATAGTCAGGGATAAATTCACAGTTGACCCTTCAATGTTCGAATCGCATGAACAAGGTCGACCCGGCTTCCTTGTCCAACTTTACCTAGGGTGTTTGATTTGACATCTCAACTGCTGATGATAGGAGGTTAGGGACATAGAGTTTGGCTTGTCTGCGCTCATAATACACAAGTTCTTTCACACTCCAGTGCTTCCAACTTCCCTTAAGGAGCCGTGTCCTCTGCATCTTTCAGTCTAAATCACCTCATCTCATTTGCCTGCATCATATCTCATTATGCCGTACATTTCCCACATAACTTCAAGGAACCGGAATTGGTGTTTTCTGCGGCATACAGCGAGACACAACAGGGGCACCTCTTCATCAATTAGCGGTCAGTCATCCTCCTCGGGAATCCATCAAGCTCTGCCCACCTCGTTGAGCCGCTCTTCCCTCCTCTTCTCAACTCCACATTTTCTGCCTGAGAGAAATTTCTCCTGACATGCACGATTACAAGAAAGCCTCTCGCTGTCCTTTCCCATCATACTTACTCAGCTGTGATGGAGCCTAATTTAGCTCAATAGAAGGTGGAGTGTGAAATTCCATCTTATCTGGATGTCTGTTGCTTTGTCAATCAGTCAGTCAGTCACTCAGATGTTACAGAGAATGTCAAATGGAAACTAATGGATGAGGGCAACGTGTTCAACATCAATGAAATCATCGCCACAGTCATGTATTAAGAAAGTGAAATCGCTGTACCCTACACTTTTTTTTCTTTTTCTTTTTTAACGTTACATTAAACTAATGCTGCTTTCTGTCCTCAGAGGCCAATTTTCTCCTGTCAGATTCTCCCCACAATGGAATAGAAGAAGATCCACCACGGTGACTGTGTCATCCCGCACCATGCAGAGATGAGATGAGAAAATAAGCTCTGTTTGTAAAATAGTATTAGTGCACCATGAGAAGCTTGCTTTTTTATTCCGTCGTGTAAGCATGCACTATATCAGGTAGGTTTATTATGGAAGAGCATCTTCTTCCAGAGGGCTCCTGAGAGATTTTGCCTGGAAATTTCCCCTCGTAAAGAGTACATTTTATAACTTTGAAAAGCCGAATAGCTGTAACTATGAAGCACATCTGCTGCGGCGCATCCTATTAAATGTAATGAATTACCAGATGCATTGGGTAACCAGAATTTGGAAGCTTGTGGGTTGGCCTCTTCCCAGAAACTTGAAAATAGTAATGAATAAGATGAATGAAGATGGTAAATCTTATTGTCATTTCTATTATCTTTTATTGAAGAAGCATGTGTTTCCCTCTCCCCAGACAGTTAGGAGCTCAGCAGCAGTTTTTGGAGAGCATCCACAACAGAGTGGAGAATAATTAGAAAACAATAAAGTGTATTGTAAAACCACAATTTCTTTTGTTTGTATTGTTGTGTTCCCATCTGCTCCACAGAATGACAGGGAGAATATTTTTAGAGCCTTTAATACAATTAGAGATCGTGATTGCTATTTCGGTTAAAGTCCATGCCAGCTGGGACTTGCTCCAAGATGGATGGACGGTTGGATTTTGGTCTGAAGGCTGTGACAACGTGTTGTCAAAACATGTCGTTGGCTAAATTTCTAATCACTGGAAAAATCACATTAGAGTAGGGAAGAGTAAAAAATTTCAAAATCATATGCAGAGAGCATTTTATAATTGGATTTAATGGTTGAATGGCTAAAAGTAAAAAGCTTTTTCTCAAGAATTTGTTTCTTGCTTCTTCAGTGAAATGACAGCCATTAAGCCACATTCCCACATCAAAAACTAAGAAAAATAATTCCAAGAGGTATAAATATTAAAGTGTTTCTCAAAGTTAATGTTTTAATCCCTAAAGTGCTTCTGCAGTAGTTATTTAGCAGCACATGTAGCTGCCATTTAAAACAGCAGCAAATAAAATTCCTCATAAAGCCTTACAACATTTCTAGAGGGATATATTAAATGGCACTACCGTTTGCACTATAATCAAAAATTACCCCAAAACAATCGATATGTTGAAAGCAGTTGTTTTCTTCTGAAGCAGCTAATTTAGAGTTATACAATTCCAGTCATCATGTTTGGGATGTTTACCTGCTGCAAAACAGCCGATTCAAATGGATTTGGCAGTAACAGACTTTTTCAGACCTTGATGACAAGCTGATGATGATCTGTAACGCAACACCCACCCAACAGTTCTCTTCAGATGCAGACAAATGCAGAACATAGCCACGTGTGCTGTTAAATGAACCCCCTCTCAACTCCCAAACATTCTTCTTTTCCTTTTGTTTTTCATTTCCAACACTAACCATGCATGAGTGACAGTAAAGCGTTTGTGTGGATGTTAATTTTGCAAGAGTGTGGACAGTGTCGAACCACTGAAACAGAATTTAATAAAGTTCATGTTGTGTTTTGAAATGCCTGCCTTTTGCTATGTTTAGGTTACCAGTAGTTACCATCTTCTTCCAACCCTTCTTTTTTATAGGGCAAAACAGTGAAGCAGCAAGAGCCATTTTATGTTTATGGTGGAATTTCAGGCAGGCCTCATAATAAAAAGACATTTCCTGCAATTCTACAAAACACAAAAGCAGTTGTCTGCAAGACAACCAAGATACATCTGACTAACAAGCGTCTGAACTTCAGAGATTTTTTTGGAAAGTTATTCGTTATATTTTTCCTTCAGTCAAAAGCTCGGATAAGTGAGAAGGATTGTATTAGGGCTTCTGACATAAAACGTGACAAACATGCAGAAAACAATAATCTGCTGTGGTGACACGTTATAAATGGAAATGCCAGACAGAATTTATTTACTTATATTACTTCCTGTAACATGGCATCAAATTGATAATTATGTGCTTTCTTTTTAAAATTCAGACCTGCATATGTACCTGTATATGTAAACATAAAATAAACAGGTATAATCTGGTGTTATTGGCCACTCAGTGCACTTGTACACTACAAGCAACAGTCAGACAGCAATCTTAAGATCTACATGTGTTGAGTCAACTCGGTGCCATTTTTCATCGCACACAATCAGACAACATGAAAGCATTTGGGAATAACGTAGCATTTAGTGAAACTGCACTTGTTAATCCAGAGAAAACCGTTATGGTTAACAGTCCAGATACTGGAAACTGTACAGACACAGTCCTGAGTCTTGGCATCTGCCCATGATACACACTTGACAGTCAAGTACCTGTCATCTTTCTTCCCACTAAATCAAAGCAAAGGGCATATTTTCCACCAGTGAATATGAGTGTTTTGGTCTATATCTGCTTGTTAGGCATTGTTCTTATGAACCTGTGTATTTTGCAGCACAGCTTGCAGCACAGGCTCATTTTATAACCTTCATACCAAAATCAAGTTTTTTCTCCCTAAATAATGGCGAATGTACTATTGAAAAACTGTTAGTAATTAGTTACACAATTTGTTACTGGAAAATGTCATATTACACCAATATGCATTTAGCACTCGTAACAGAGTAACGCCCAACACAGACTGAAGGGAATAATAAAGAATGTATGAACATAAAGGTGCTGCACACAGGAAGCTGTTGGGACTCAAGGAGAAGCTTACCAAGGACAGACACTGGGTTTGACACTGGGACAAGGACAGTAATAGGGACTGACAGCAGGGCAGATGACAAAGGAACTTGAACTGGGTTAGAGCCAGAAGCTAGACTTGGGTCACTGACTGGGTCAAAGTCTGGGGCTGAAGCTTGGGCCAGAAAACAGAGAGATGGAGACATGGGTCAGGAACTGAAACTCAAGACAAGACCGGGTCAGGTATCAGTTTAAAGTTGTGTGTGAATGGGTTAGTGAAACTTTTGGTTCAGAGTAATTTGCTGAAGGTGCAATTGGGTTTCAGACTTCACTTTCTGTTCAAACCATCTATATTCCATCTGTGGACATTCCTGGAATAAACAGTACATGTCCTTTAACACTGAGATTCTGCTGAGTCTTGACCCAAGAAGCTGGCTCATACAAAGCTGCATAGTCAGAGTGATGCGGGAGCTGGATCAAGGAGAGGATCAAGACCTGAATCTGTGTTTGGGTCAAGGACTGGAGCCAAAGAGAGAGCACCAGACCACGCTGACTTGGGAGAGTCTCTTCATCCTGGAAGATCTTCATGAAAGCTCCAGGATGCTGTGGAGTTGCTCACTGCCTGCTGCCTTGTCTGTTCGGGAGTGTGCCGTTTAAAACACCAAATAAGTCCCCTGGTAGGGCAATTCCTCCTCAGCCAGCTTCAGATTCCACAGCCTATTTTTCTTCACCTCCCTTCCTAAAATTTCAAATAGACTGCGTCCAACTGTGTCTATTTCTGCCTAGGTTGTCCTATCAGTATAGCACTGGTGAGGACACAAAATTCAGGGGTTAGAGAGGCAGGAGTTGTACCGAGAACAAAGTCCTAGTAACAAAAAATGCTGAAAACAGTATGATACAAAATTAAAAATAAAATAAAAAAAACCAGGAAGACTGAGGAGAGAAACAGAGCAGAAAATAGTGGAATAAAGAATAAGGGTGGCATTGACAAACTAACTTTAATGAGGGAAAAAGGAAAGACAGAACAATATATATTCACAAGGGCAGGTGGTACAATAAGGGAAGACAACAAGACACAGGTGACAATAATTAAGGGAGACAACATGAGGAGGAGGCAGACAGGGAGTGAAGTAATTAAACACACAGCAGAGGCCTAACAAAGACAAGAAAACCAAAAATCCCTGCAATAACCAAAAGAAAAAATATAACCCATGAAACTACAACAGTAAAATGACAAAAATGGAAAACAAAGATGAGAAATCTCAGACAGTTACATGAACCACAGATGGATGTAGAAATGTCTTGTCAAAGTCACATCAGGACAACTTATCAGTTGTAATTACAACAAGAGAGAGAGCGTGGACTGATATCTACTACGGCAGCATCCCAGAGACTAATGTAGAGAATGCATGACTCAGCCAGAATATAAACATATGGGATTATTTACGCTTTGAAAAACACATGCAGGGCAGTTAAGAGCATGTGTTAAAGCGCAAATAGCAATATCTTAGCATTTTTAAATAAAACTAGAAACGTAAATTTGGAAAATTTGAATCCACATAAATGTCATGCTAAAGCTCCAATATAACCAAAATATACCAAATATCAACAAAGCTGCAGATGGAATCTTCTGTGTCATATTTTATATTGTCTTGTCTAATGTTTATTTCAAGAGGCCAGTAGTCATTCCTGTTGTGCTGCATATGCGTGTGGGCTATTTTTTGCTGCAGTGTCTGTATGTCTGAGATTTTACATTCATTATGGTAATTATGCATGGCAGCCAGCAATGACTCCTGCATGCTGTGAGTCCCCTGAGTTGGCGTCAAAGGAGGGGCATATCCCACTCACTGTGGCCTGCCTTAGTGTACCTTGTGTTGTCCTCATGTGAGCAAATTTGAGGCTAAATGTCCCTGCTCTACAAATTCTCTACAAATAAAAATACAGTTTCATGTTTTTCTTTTTCTACAGCTTTTCCTCTTGCTCTCATTCTCCCGTTTGCCTCTGTCTGTGCGGGGTTGTGGAATTGTGATGTGTTAGCTGTGAGCGTCAACATCTCTCTATCGCCACATGGAAGAGAGAAAAAAAACAAAAACGGGGACAAACCGTGCGCTCAATCTTCGAATATAAATAACCTCCAACTACCCCTTCATTGACATTCATGAGGTGAAATAGCAGCTTTGAAAAGAACGTCCGCTTTGTTTGCGGTCTTTTGCATCTCATTTGTTTTATCAAACATCACTGCATCATGCTCACAACATCCTTGTCACTCTCCTTGTTCTGTGCCATATGATCATGGGGACACATGGGACTATTAACAATGACTGCACAAAGTTGTTTTTTTTTTCATTTTCAATATAACGATAAATTATAAGTACCAAGTTTTGTTTTGGGATTCTACTGGAGCAGGTTCAACTGGTTTAAAGCTAATAAATGCCAAACATGTTTCCATGCATATATTTTTCCTTAGGTAGACTTTAAAGATGAAACCGTTGTAGATTTAGAAGATTCACTTTAAATTTCCAACCGCCCGTTGCTTACCTGCATCATACTTGTCAGGTCAGTGGCTAACCCCAGCTGTCATCAGGCTGCACAGCCCACCACTTCATCACCGTCAGTTTACAGTCACTAATGGATCTAACATACATGTTTTTGGACTGTTGTGAAGATAATGTACCCAGAAAAAAACAGCTCAAGAACATTTAAGCTTAACACAGAAACACTCTAGCTGGGATTTGAACCACAATCTTTTACATGCAGGAGTGACGGCACTAACCACTATGCCACCATGCTGCCTAAGTAAGGCTAATTATATACATTTTTAAAAACTTTTTTTTAGACCATGTAGCCATAGAAACATCATAGGAAATCTCTTTTGTGCGAAGGTATTTCTGCTGAAATTTTTGATAGCATAGTCTTTTTGAATCCTAAACATATCCATTTGGTTTTAAAAAAAAAACAAACTGGAAGCACTTAGGTGGATAAAACACAGACCTGTCCTTGCTCTAGAATCTGAAGGCGTATTAAAACGAATAGCAGAGTCACTATCTGGATTCAAAAATATTAAAAACAAAGTAAATAAACACCTTTGATTAAAGTAATGGACAGCGGCATGTTCAAAAGATGGAAAATTGATTAAAGAAATAAGTGAAGCCAACAGGGCTCAGGTTAAGATGTGACACCAGCACACAGAGAGATGTGCAGCTTGTTGCTTCAGGATCTGAGAAGACCACACAGAGATTAATAATAGTCATCAAGGCTTACACAAGGGTTCCACAAAATTAAGAAGCACAACACAGCAGAAATGACTGTGATTATGATCTTTAAAGTCTGAGTTTGTCCCTAAAGTAAAAGAAAAGAATGGATGCAAGGACTGAATCCAGGTCAGTGCTGCAATTCTTAGCTCTTCAGTGAAACAGCATGCAAAAAAAGGGGGAAAAAAAGAAAAGAAAAGAAAAAGGAAAACCAAGACTTTTTAGATTTAAAACACCAAAAAGGTCAGATTCAAACATTAGTATGGAAGCTGAGAAAGGGGAATCTTCCAGTATCACAAAATGTTTGGCTGCTTTACAAAGCTTCTTACTGAATTTTAAATGTTTGCTCTTTGTTGGCTGACAGAGTTCGATGTTAGTATCAATTTGTAATTTCAGTTTTAAAAAAAAGAAAAAAAAACTTGTATGGTTGCTGAAAAATACCAAGCAATCAGTTTTCTAAACTTCAGAAACAATAAGTCACTCAATCAAAACACAATATAATGACAGGCTGAGAGGCGTGCTGCTGTTTTGCTGCCATCTCGGATTGAAGAGGAAGTTAAACTTTTAAAAAAAACTTAGTTTGAAACCTCCTTCTAACATTCACAGATTTAACATGTAAAATTTAACAATCCCTGCTATCAACTGAAGCTATATAGTTTACTTTATCTGACTAAAAACACACAGAGAAAGCAAAGATGTGTTGCTATGGCAACTGTGAATATCACTGTGATATTCACAGCATTCGGGAGGCTTTAACGCTATATCTCTCTATCATCCCACTCCTCCCTTGTTAAAGACTTGTTCCACTTTTGTGCCAAATGATCTCCCTTCTTCTTTGTCTCTCTTCCAATCTCTTCTGCTTGACATTTCCTTTTAGCCAGAATTGCTCTTCTGCAGACATACACTTTTCAGAACGCAGGGAAAAATGTGTTAACTACTGTTCATGGAGTTGTTTTGTTTTTCTAGATGGCACTCCTCCTTTTCTAGTGTTTGACTGATGGTGCACAACTTTTTGCTTTCAATTTGAGTAACTTTTTACTTATTTAGTCCTGCACTCAGTCCCAGTAGTTACAGATAAGAATCTCAGCTATAAGGCCATATCTTAAATTGATGTTAGGTTTGGTGGGTATTTTAGCTTTTCCATATACTGTAGATTAATGGCCAAACAGAGACTTTCCACTGCTATCGGTAAAATGTTTTGCCAATTTTATACTATTAATACAATCTCCTGTGATGTCTAAAAGCCTTGATATACAGACTGGAAACTTTCCACTCACTTCAAACTTTAAACATACCTTAACAGTAAAACATTGTTTGACAGCAGAGAAAAAGAAATGGAGAAAAAGGAAAAAATCATTAAGTGGTCCAACATGCTATCTGATTGTTGTCATCCATAAGCTTTTTGTGCAATAGCACACAGGAAAGTAGGAAAAGAACTGCAGTTCATTTAACCCAATGTTGAAATGTTCAACCATACAGCACACATAGATATATTCACGGCCTGGTTAAAAAAGAAAAAAAAAAAAACAGTTTTGGTTAACAAAAGCTAGATTTAACATGACATGTTATGGGGCGAATCTTTCAGTAACCTTGGCTTTTGAGCTGTGAATACAGATCTTACAGACCATAATACTTGCCTTGTTGTGCTGTCAGTTGTGCCAACAGACTGCCATGAGTTGGTCTGGGTTACCCTTGAAGAGTCTAGGATTAAAGGTTAATTTAGCAGCTAGCAGCACCTAACTATGCTCCCCTGGCCAAAGGCCTCCAGCTCACTGGCCGCTAGCTCTGGCAGCAGCTGGAACAAAGAATGTAAGGTAGCGCTATTCACCATCAAAGGTTAGCATGAGCTAAGCTAAAACAGCTAGCTGGTGGTGACTGAGGGAAGGTAGGCGTGCTTCAATGGTTGGGCTTCTGCAGATTTGCCCACCTTTGGATTAACCAGTGTTGGACGGAGTCAGCTGCAAAAATGATGTCACGCTAAAGTCACTCTTCATAAAACCTCAGGGTGATGTCACAGAGGATTTGTCCAATTCATTTAAATTCCATCTTTAGGTTGAACCTTTGCATTAGGAGAACACAAAGACCCTCGAAAGCCATTATATATGATTTGTTATTAATCCCACTAACCCCTGAAGTGAATGTATCAAATCAGAACTTTATTATCCCTTTCAGACAAAGGGTGGCGCAATCACCACAAATCATCAGGGAACTCATTCAGCAATGTGACACATTTGGAAAAGCAATGAAAGTAAGCCAAAATGACATCAAAACCAAGGAAATGTTTGTTTCTTATATTGAGGAAGAAACTTCTCTGCACACAAATGACACTTAAGCAGTCAATTCACTATAAAATGGTTGAAATGCTCTATGGAGGAGTCTACACACTGCAGTTGATTAATAAAGAAACAGCACTTAGAGAAAAATAAAAAATCATGACTTCAGCAATCATGATTACTTAATTAGTATTGGGTGAAAGAGTTCCATATGAGAAAGCCACCGTTGGGGTGTTCTGCCGCAGAAGAGCTGTCAAACAGCCAGCAGAGGATCTACACCATTCTACCGGTTATCATCGGAGGAAAAGGATCTCGTTTCAGCTTCTCTAGATTCAGGGGTGGGAAAGCAGTGGATGAGACGCCGGACATATTTTTAACGTGACGTTCCATATCAATCAGGACTTGCTTATCGGCTCCTGTCCAAACTGCTTCCAGGGCTGCAGGACTGTATTTAGAGTTAGGAATGAAGAGACAGGTGACAGGAGCAGCCACTTAGCTTCAGAATGTAGAAGAGGGTTAGATGGTGTTAAATATATTCCTTTTAGCACAGATGAATCCAAATTTTGGCTAGTGTCAATTTAATGGTATTTAAAAGTCTGTCAGAATGGTCACATTTTCTCCCTCCTGTTTATTTAAACTAAATAAACAGGCTTCATTATAAAAGTGTCAAATTTCCTGATAGTTTCTGTCGAAAACTCCATTTAAAATGTCTGTCTGTGTATCATTAAAGAGAAAAAATTTAACGGTGAGTTCAGCACTGAACTAGGTAGCAGTCAACTGGAATAAAAAGAGCCCACCATCGATGTAACGATGAATGCTAATAATTGATTTTCCTTAGCTGTGTTCTTTTTCTTGACTCTTTCACTTTTAGCTTCAGGGGTTTGCAAAGAAAAGTAATTCTTGCTGTTCTTCTTTACCAAAAATAGAATTATGTCATAAACATGACAAAAAAAAAAACAGTGCATTGGATTCATTACCAGTGCCCCACTTTCTCTACACGTTTGAAGTATATAAAACAAGACTATGTTCCTGAGCTCTGAAGCTCACAAAGCTTGAATGAAGATGTGAGCAACAGGCTTTTGCTCCGTCTTCTTTGAATCCAAGTCACTTTGGTAATTTGATCTTCTGAGAGCCAAGGTCAGAACTGCTGCCAGAGATTTCCGTCTCTCCTCTATTTTGCGTTTGTATTTTTGTCAGGTCTTTGAGAGCGGATGACTAATGACAAAGAAGGATCACCAAGCTGCAGCCTCGAGCTATGAGAACGATATGATTTATCCCTGTTATTAACCTGTGCCATTTCATTCAACACTTATTCAAATTCATGGCTAAATCTATCTTTTTTTCCCCTCTGCATCTGTGCACTTTTGCATTTTCTATGTTTTGATCTATAGTCCAGGATAAAGATTTGCTGTTTATACAAGGAACAATTGAGATTGAAGCCAGGGAAGGGAATGGATATGAAACTATATATGACAATACATTAGATTACAGGCGGTATTAAGCTTGTGCAGAAGAAACACTCGTGCAAGGAAATGCATCTACAGTGGATGTGCGTACAGACCATTCTTCTCCAGCTAGCTGACTAATTTCAAAGAACCTGCCAGCTACACTCCACATTTATTTTTTTCCCAAAAGAAAACGCTTATAAAGCAATGCATCTCTGCAAACGTATATGCCAATGTGAGGAAAAGGGGTGTTGCATTGACAGTTAGACACCAGGTCAGGATTTATTGTTTCTTTTGCAGGGAGGAACGTCGGTATCGTTCTGTTTCACTCCCACAACTATTTTTCACAATGTATTTTGCCTTAATCTTTGAGATAAAATCTTGGTAAGGCAAAGCATGTAAATCTGTAGAGAATCTTTCAAACACAGAGGCAATTTAGGGGCTTTACATGGGGAGAGGAAAGTCAGCAGAGCATCCACTGAAAACTCAATAAAAAGCATATTTTACACCAAAGCAAGATGTGACAAAAAACAAGATAAAATACAAGTTTCGTTGGCATGAAATGTAGGAAATCAATACCCCTATGATGTCAAAGTTACATGGTGTTTTATATTTCTGAGAAAATGCCAGCTGTATTGAATATACAAACGCAATTTCCAGGAAAATTGGAAAGTTTTCTGACAAGTAAACTTAACTCTGTAGTTGAGCCTTTACTCAACAGGCAGACGTACAGCGGAAATGATTTTCAGTGCCAGTCTTGAGCTCCTTCATTGCAGTGCGAAAACATAAACAAATCCAACCTTTGATTGCTTGAATCCAAGTGGAGCATATCCAGCACCATGTTTACCACCGCATTTTATATCACTCTTCCGTTTAATTTCATGTATTTATTTATTTTGAGTGATGGAGAGGAACACTAATTGTCGCTGTTTTCTAAGATATCTTTTCTTGCTGAATACAGGATTTCAGCTGCTCAACAGTCCATGATCCTCCTTTTCTAATTCTCCTCTTCACATTTTCAATAGGAGATGGATTTGGACACTCTTTGAAGTTTTTGTAAGTTAGGTCGAATGTGATGTGGGATTGTCCATCTGAAATGACCTGACTTCCCCTGCTGCCTTCGATATCACTCCACAATCCTGTTGCAGACATCGTCATCCATGTTGCATTCACATGCATCAGCCATTCTATGGATACCGATTCACACCCCACATCATCATAGATGTTGGCTTTTGCAGTTTTGGCTGATCGCAACCACAATGATCTGAGCACATACTTCCCGATGTCTGTTTTTTTTTTTAATATTCAAAAGGAAACTGAAACCTTCAGTCATCTGACCACAGAACACCGTCCACCATCTTTCTGATTATCTGAGACGAGCTAGTGCTCAGACGACTCTGACGTTTTTGCTCGGAGTTGATATATGGCTTCCTCCTTGTGTAATGTAGAGTCAGTTTACATTTCTGGATGCAGCTACATGACTGATGGTTTTTCAAGGTACTCCCAAGTTCATGTGGCTTTATTGATCATAGTTTCTCATGCAGTGACACCTGAGGGCCCCAAGGTCACGCACATCCAACAATAGTTGCTTTTCTTTGCCTTCAGTTGTTTATATTTACCCAGACTCCATGATTATCGACCGTTCATGTTGAAAGTCCTAAGATTTGGGGAATTTTGCAATAAGAGTTTAATATTTTATAAAATATTCTATTCCCCTTTACAAACTTTTTATTGTATTCCAGATTTGTTTCAGTTTTTTAAATTCACTATACTGAAAATGTTTGAACTTGTTTGTACGTCGGTCTGGCCCTTTCCATGAATTAAAGATTTTTTTATTTGCTAGTGTATTGAGGATAGCATTTACTTATTCAGACAAATCACATTTTTATTCAGTCATGTCTCTGAAAGTGTGAGATTATTTGTCATTTGTTTGACGGAATCTATTTGGACCTGTGTTTATCTAAAACTTTGTTCTTATATTATTATTTTCTTGTCGGCTGAACATGTCGCTGCTATGTTCAACTGAGCCCACCGATTCTTATGAAATGTTGTGTTAGCATCCTGACAAGGCCAGAGTTACAAAACTATTTATTTAAATTTTTTAAAAGACCAAAGTCTGAATTTCTGCAGTTATATTAACAGACAGGCACTCACTGCAGTGGTGGATTAATTGGGAAATTGATCGAGTGTAGGAGAATCCGACGAGATAGAATCTGAGCTGGAGCTGCAGCTTCTGCTGTCTGATCTTTTATATCAATATTTTCAACCGCTAACATCCACCATTGTTTTGTTTAACACAATGCAGTGTGCTTGTTGACTCAATATGAAGTTTCATGGCAAAGCTAAAACTGTGTGTAATGTATTCTCACACAGTGATGAAAGCCGAGAAGTTATACTCAGGTCAAGTGAAAGATCATGTTTTTCTTGAGATGATGACAACTACACTGATTTTGTGCTATTCATTCCTAGAGACACAGATACGATTTTTTTAAAAAAAACATCTACTGTTCAGTAAACTTAAATAAAAATAGCTGATATTTTCAGTTGCTTTCATTTACTTCTGCTATGTTTTTTACAGCCACTGCATGGTCAATATGACAATTAATTGACATGACAATAAAACACAATGAGATAGAAATGTGACTCTATGAGAACTTTGTTATTTTACTTCAAATGATTTACTGTCTCATCTTGCCCAAATAGCAGATATCGAGCGCATTGTTGCTCTCACCATCACTTTCAAATTCACAGGAAATGGAACAATGTCTAACTGACTAAATGATTGAACGTCTGAATGAGTGTCAATTTAATAGATGTGATGCAGCCAGTATTGTTACATATTTCATATCAGAAAGGCTTTAATGGTGGAAACAAATGAACAAATTATAGATGTAAGTCTGTTGAACTTCAGAAAACTTTCTAATTCTTATGAAATGGAGTTTGTTTGTAGAAATGCATGAACAGGCCTTTGTACACTAGATGCACTTTTTTCTTAAAATAAATATGCATGTTAATTTTTTTCAAACCTGCATCACATCATTTACATTATCAGTGTAGTTTAACTGGACAAAATGCCAATTTTTATTTTTTTTTCAGATTAAGGTTTTATTTTATTTTCCCAGAGTTTGACATCCAAACAAATACATCTGACCAGTCTTACCAAGACATCAATAAATAATTCATATTCCTATGCAGCCACCGGACACAGTGTCAATTGGCTTAAGTAGCTAAAACCTGCATTGGATCTTTCCAGGATAGTTCAAAGAGAAGGTGGATCGAGCAATGGAAGGGTCCCAGGGGATCTCTGCTAGTTCTTGTTCGAGCTCTGGCAGCATGTGTTTTGTATGTAACCACACTTGAAATGAGGGTGTCTGAACAGATTTGATCAGAAAGAATGTAAAGTAATATTGATTAGCATCACAAGTTAGCATGGGCTGAGTCAGCCAAGCTAAAATGTATAACTGTGACTGACAGAAGGTGGGTGTGTACCACCCCGCTTTCCGAGTCTGTTCCACCCATGTACAACATAGCGCTGAGCAATATGAGGAAAAAGCAGCTTCAAAACCACTGTTCAGAAAACCTACAGGTGATGCCATGAAGGTAATTGTACCATCTATGCCTTAACCACCCCAGAGTGGAGCTCATGTGATTCTGGTCTATCTGGTTCTGGTTCTGTATAAAACAGAGGAACCCATCCAATTGTTTTTGATCTCACACAAGAATGACTAAAGTGTTAACATTATACATGAAATGTTACATTTAGAAAAACAGAACTTTTTTAAATTTTGACTTCTGTATTAACCTAAATGTATTTCCGTCAAAAATGTTCTCATCTATTTTGTCAATTTATTTCTCAGCTAAACAAATCTTTATAGACGTGCACTTGTTAAGGCCTTTGCGACTGCTGTGTCTTAATGGAAGATCTAAAGGATGCGACTGTAGGAGAGACTCAGACGATTATCCATGCAACCCAGTCCAAGGAAAAATGGAAAGGAGAAGGAACGGATAGAGTAATAATAATAATAGGAAGATATAATTCGTAAAGCACTTGCCTTTACGATGTCACAAAGTACTTTGTAAGAATAAAAAAGATGTAGCACATCAGATTGATATTAAAAAAGCTACAGTAATAAAAATGTCTGATGAATATATTAGGTATTGCCAAAAAGGTTTTAAAAAAAGGATAAAGAACTGTTGAAAGGATGAGCTTGATGACAGCTAGAGATTTATTGTGTTTGAGTTAAGTGGAAAGGGTTTTTCAGAAAATTGGGTCTCTAATGGAAAAGGTGTGATCTCTTTTAGTCACAGTCTGGCCCCGGAACAGTTAGGGAGCTTTTGGTAGGTCTTTATGGTCAGAAGGGAAGGTGCAGCAAAATCCATACAAAGAGATGTTTTTGTGTGTTTTAGTCCTGAATTGAGTCTTCATGCAGCATTTTGAACTAATGGGAAATTGTGAAAGAAGCCTTGGCTGACACCTCCACATAAAACATTCAACTGGTCAAGGTGATGGTATAAAAAGTGGACAAAGTGGGTGTTTTTGTTTGTTTGTTTGTTTTTTTGTTATCTGTCTTAAAAAAAATTGCCTGATTTTTATATATAATTAGATTTCCAGACTGCAGACACATTTGGGCCTAACCTGGACTACTTTTGGCACTTATGGCTCCAGCATTGGCAAATCCTGTGTGTCCCAGCTGTCATGAACTGGGCCAAACCAAGACTGGTTTGGTCCACGGTTTGGCCCAAGAAGTGAAGTTATTTGGATGGATGAATATTTCTTTCCTTCAGTTCCAACTTTTAGCAGCTTCTAAATCTACCAAAAAAACAAAAGACCCACTCTGGAGAAACTGGCTTCACACATATTCTCATATATATATATATATATATATATATATATATATATATATATATATATATATATATATATAGTTACACCCTTGAACTTTAATATGTAGTGTTAAGTATATTTTAGAAGAATGACAAATAATCTTTATAAACCCATATTAAATGCATTATTAAAAGATTTATAACTAACTGAACAGATATAATAAGCATCCCTGTTATAGTACATACTCTTTTGTCTACAATTATACCACATTTTAAAGGGTGTTGTGGAGTAAAGTACGTTTTTACAAAGTCTACACTTCAGACAGCAATAAATTCTGAAAAAACATTTTAAAAGAATCATAAATCCAGTCATGAAAAAGTTGTAATATGAATAGTTGTTTTATGATTTTCTAAGTCCAACAGCTCCATTTCTCATGCCCTTCTTGGCAGTTGCAGCATGCTCTTAGCAACTGTAACAGCCAGAAAAATCTATTGCGAGCATGACCTGAAACCTAAAGCAGCCACTCATTGCCCTAAGAGAGCTGAAAGAAAGTTTACTTGACTATATAATTTATTATTAGAGATTTGTCTCTCTGGTTGGGTTTATTTTTCACATTTCTTCCCTTGTTTTTTTATTTTTTTATTTTTTTCTGCGTGACCACAGGTGTCCTATGCAGGCTGTTTAGATGTTTGAACTGACCACTAATTAGCCTCAACACCTCTGAGTCCAGAGGTGCATTGCACCAAAGTCACCTCTTTATTCTGGCTTGCTCACATAATCCAAGTGGTGTTTGTTAAAACAGTAATAATAAGAAAAAAAATTCAATAATGAAAGTAAATCACGAAAGAAACATGACCTTGACATACTTACAGTATATACATGATGCATTCTCTTTGGGGAAACATTTTCATTGTTTATAAAGTCCCTCTACACATGCGGTATAAATCAGAGTCAAGAGAAAAGAGGGGAAAAAAGAGTTTTTTTCTTTTATCAGCATCAGAGAAACTGGATAATTGCCTTGCAGCCTTTCCAATATGAGTGCCTTAACACGCAGCTGGACACTGGAGATAAAGTTCTTTGAAATTCAGTTTGCTGCATGATGAGCTGTAGTTCACAGAAGGATCGTCTTGGAAATCTTTGTTCCCATTACACAACACTACTTGTTGGCTTCATATGATGTGACCTTCAACCTGGTCGTGAAGCTTATGCAGTATGAATCGCCTCTTACGTTCCGTTTAGCGTCTTGTCGTCCCAGAGGAGTGAGGAAAACTTTCGAGTATTGTTAACCAAACCATGACCTGCTTATCAGTTATGGGTAATGCGAATCAAAGTTCATCAGTAGTAAAATGTGTGCCAATTTAGCAGAGGGGAACAAAGCAGTGGTGCTTGAAAGTTTTGCAAAACCTTTAGAACTGTCCATATTGCTGCAATAACATGATCTAAGATCTGATTAGAACATTGTAATGAATGTAATACATGTCTAGATATAAAAGTAGATGTTCACAAGACAGAAATACTTTATTTTAAAACAAAAACCTGAAATTGCTCACCTTGATTAGAGTTTCTCTTCACTGAACAAAAATGGCTTAGATGCAACCTTAATTATAACAAAGTGACTGCTTATCCCTTTTTTCTCAAGTTTTGTTTTAAAAGTTGGTTTTAATGCATATCCTCTGTTGGCAAAATACAAAAACTGGAACACAACAGTTGTTGAGGCCAGATGAACTTCATTGGACATTCTGATTTTTGACTGCTTTGGTTACACACTACGGAGCATTTTTGCAGGAGGTTTTCAACACCATTTCTATTTCTAGCCCTGTTGTGTTTGAAGAAGCTATTGTCTTGCCAGGTTTTGTTCACTTGCTTAAAAAATAAGCTGAACGTGCTGGTAACACAAAGGCTGTTCACAGATCTATTTCTGCTAACCGTGGTTGCAGCTGTTTTACTGTCATGACTTAAATAAACATGGTATTTGCAGAGTTCTTGCAGAAGCGTGGTGGCTAATGCCAATGCCTGACAGGCAGAAGATCGTGGTCCAAATCCATCAGAGGTTCTTGGCATATGGAGTTTAGGCTTTCTCTTTCTCTCTGTGCTCCTTGGTGGTCCTAAAATGTGTGGCTTTCCAATATCCCCCATGACTCTGAGCAAGACTCAAGTAGTTACTGAAATGACATTCAGATAAACATGATATAAAAATTACTTGCTGCTCCAGTCTCTGCTTCTCACCATGTTAAAGTAAAATTTGTTTGAAAAATACTCTACTTAGATAGTAAGCATTTGGTGCTTGGAAATGATAAAATGTAAAACTTAGAATTTAAAGTTTCTAGACATATGAAAGAATGACTAACTGAACAAAAATACTTTGTTCAGTTGGCACAACATTAAACATAAAGGTTGGCTTTGGCATCAAAATTCTCAACATGTGACCTGTTTTATTTCAAAAGCAGGAATTTATTCAAACCTAGTCTTTGTGGATATGCATCACAGAATGAAGAAAGGAGCTCTCCGAGGTCCTCTGAAAAGGAGCTGTTGATGTTAATCAGGCTGAAGAAGGTTGGAAAACCAGCAGTAAAGAGTCTGGAATCCACCAAGTAGGTGCAAATGAAGGAAATTCACTCCCACTGTCCACATCCTCAGAATTTGTTGCACATTTAAGGCTTTGAATAATAAATACCAGTGATTGCCAACACAATTGCCACAGAAATATTTAGGCCCGATTCCAAGATTTATGTATTTCAATTGCATGTGAGTTTCCTATCCTTGTATAATGAGTAAATCTAATTTGTTTCAAATACTTAAAATTATCGTACCATGTATTCAATACATGCACTGCTTCTTAAGTATTTGAAAGAAATCAAATGTATTAATGATAAACATATAAATCTGGCTTTATGCATTTAAAACTTGTTTGGTTTATTGGTGTGATTTCATAAATTTAATTCTTAATCATTTCATTACATTTGACTGATAAGTGTGAACCAAATTAAGTTTATTACCTGTTTATGTTAAATCTATGTAATCCTAATTGATGGAAATTTCATATGTAATTAAAATGCATTAATCTTAAAATTAGGGCTAAATATTTCTGTGAGTGAAGGAAGACTGGACATGTGTTTGTCAACTAAAAAAATAAAGAAAATGGCTCATGGAGCAATTTAAAATTAAATCACATTTGATTAAATAGTCATAAATGGGTTCATAAATATATTTCTTTAATTAAGTGTGTAACTAATTTCAACTTTCCAACTATTTGGTTGTTCTAAATCTTTTCATGTGTTTTTCTCTATTTTTAATTTCTCACCTCAGGACTGTAGTGTACTGCCAATATTAAAAGAGAAAGGTCTAATACTGTTATAGTATTGATTATAGTATATTATTGATTTATGTTTGACTTTTGTCTTGGTTGCATAAGAGGTTCTATCTATCTACTTTTAGGATTTCTTTAAATCTGATGTGCTGTATTACGGTATATGTAAAAGAACAGACAAACTACTTGAGTTCATGCATTTTTATGCACCCCTGTAAACTAACAACTTTAAAACCCAGAGTAGTTACTCTCAGCTTTTTCTTGTTTGGAGGCTTGAAAGGTGTTTTGACAAGCATTTTCTGAGGATGCTAATTGACTTGCAGCAACTAATTAATTCAGAGGTTGCAAGGTTGCGATAACAGCGTAATGAGAGAAGGGAATGTCATCTCTTGATGATATTGGCACGGCTAAATATAAATCAGATAATGTTCTACAGTTTATTCTGTGAGGAACTCGGGTCCAAAATGTAGAAAAAAATGGTGATGACAATGTGGAGACGACACAAACCAGAAGGTTGTGGGTGCAGGACGGGACACAAATAAAGCCTGAAAATTCAAGCTCACAGGACAAAATGATAATAATAGACTTGCTAACGAAGAAAAGGCAATTTATCAGCACAAATAAGGGTGTAGAATAGGGATAGTTTGTAGTCTGTCTTTAAAATAATGATATATAATTAGTGTTTTTATGAAACAAAAAGGAAAAAAAGAAACTTTGAAAGCAAAATTGTGTTGTCTACATTAGTACAATTTGCAAAAAAGCTGCATAAAAAGTTTTCCTGCACATACCACATTTCTTCTCACCATATTAAAGTACACCGTTCTTCCATCTAGCTCAGTCTAGTCTATTATCATCATCCTGAATTGAAATGCAGATAGAGGATGGTGGCTCTAACAACACCTTCCCCATGTAATCCAAACCATCAAACGTCCCGCTGGCTGAGTCGCTGCATCCACAGGGGCAGCTGTACCTGAGAGCCAGTGAGCCTTTAAATAACCACTTCTGCTTAAACCTGGCTATTCAAGCATCTCTCTTGTATGAGAGCTTCAGGGCCAAGAAATTTCACAAAGTCAGACAATGACAGAAGAAAGCTGTCAAACCTTTGCTCCTTATTTGAGTCCAGCATTTCTTCATGCTGCATTAACTGTCTAGACATTGACATTTTCTGTATATTTGAAGATGATTCATAGCATGCATACAAATATTTATAGCTATTATCTTGAGAAAGGAATTTTGGAGCCCTGAATAAAACAGGTTGTTTAAATATAATTTGCTTAAAGTGTTACTTCATTCCATGCCAAATTTAAACAATGAGATCTAACACAGATCGTTACATTTGCTGTCTGAAAACATATGTTGCTAAACAAAAGTGGTCTTCGTACTGAAAGACCAACCAAACAAGGCAAGCAAGAATCAATCCGCTTTAATGGAGACGGTTGGGGTCCATTGGGTGACCACGCAGCGAGGCTGACCTTGCTGGCATGTCACTGCTTGTTATTGTAAAAACCACTATGTGTCTCATTTTAACTCAGGCAAGGCCTCAAGCTTACAAAAAGCTGTCACGCTTTTTCAAAAGGGGGCGGGGAGAGCGAATCAACAGAAAAGATGAATAAATAAGACGTGCTACCAGTTTCAAGTTTGCAGTGGCTTAAGCTGTTATGTTCCTCTCATGCGTCTTGGAAAACAAGTGATGTTGAAGACCTCAAGAGGCATTTTAGTTCAATCATGTTTTCTTGGGCTGAAACATGTTTTTTAATTATGCCCTGTCCCCTCTGGCTGACCGCAATGTTCTGAGAGCAATAAAGTTGTGACATTTTAATACAAAGGATGCCAGACAATTAAGGCATACAGAGGAATTACCTCGTCATGTATGACCCTAACGTGGCAGGAAAGCTGTTTTCAGTGTGGAGATATGCTCTTTATTCCTGTGTCATGTGTAATCTATTAGTTGTTCAAATGCCACCTAAGATGAGGGCATATTATTTACTTTTTTTTTTTTTTGGCTTAGAAGTAGTATGTCACATGACTGTACAGTATGGCTACTGACATCAGTTTAACCCAGAGTCAAGCTGAAAAATGTCAAGTTTCATGGAATTATGATTAATAAACCGTCATCTATGAGAAGCTGTGTTAAAAGGACATTAGCCAAATAGCTGCATATTGTAATGTAATTTTTCAATTTGCTATTCCATGCCGTTTTAAGTGTAATCAGATTTTTCCTGTTTTGTGATTGGAGAAGCTCTATAGAGTAAAAAAAGAAACAATTTATCATGCCATCTTAAGTCAACATCAAAAGGTAACATCCATCCACTGCCTCCTCCACAGCGGCTGCATAAATAGCTGCAGAGATTGCTGATTGATAATTATCCTTATCACCAAATGTCTCGTGTTACAGGGAAACAAATAAGGGGAGAGAAAAGCAGGAGCTGTCAGACAGAGGTCAATGGGAAGACTTCTACATTTCATCCGGCACATTTTGAGAGATGGAGGTGCTGCAGTGTGACAGTCTCCGACCCGTAGGTGAGATCTGAAAGGGATGATAAAGGCAACTGACGGGGAGAAAATTGGCAGATAATTACAAAGGCTAGAGGGGCGCATTTTGTCTACCCTTGTCTCATTTTCTCTGTAATACAACAGCCACATGCAACAGCACATGGATAATGCAACGCTGGCGTGTGAGGGTGAACAATATGCAACTTACACAGGTAGATACCTGGCTTGTTTAGAGGAAGCAAAGGTAAATTTAGGCTTTTCATGATGCTGCGGATGAAAAAGTTGAAATGAGAGCTTTTATGCATGCTCCAGATACTCATCGGCCCCCTTTTTTTGATTGAAATGTTTGTGAATTTGTTTTACCCCATTATTGTTTAAAAATATAACCTACATCTGATATTTTATTAAATAATGGAGTTATAAAATAAATAAATAAACAAACAGGCACAATCCAAAGCCTTAAACTTTTCTCATAATCTCTGTTTCCTCTCCTGAACCTCAGCTTTTCTGAACCCCAGTATTCAGGGAAAATGTACACAAGGAGCACACCATACAAATGCTAAAACCCTCATACTTTAAATACCATTTGTACCTGCTAGAAACAAAATTCTGACAGCAAGCAACTAAGTGAACCCAACTTGAAAAAGAATGCAG